>PVJO010003089.1:0-12250 GCA_004026905.1 Hystrix cristata | reverse complement strand
TAAATCCTGCTGTAAGTGTAATAGCATTCTACACTCTAACTTCAGGTCTACCTTCCAGGGGATAATACATCAGCTCCTGTCTCTGCCATTCCTTCTTACACAGCTTTTCTATAATGGCAGCTAGATAGAAAACATGATAAATGACTTACAGAACTACCCTTTAATTAATAGATGGACATTCAGAGGTAACGTTTGACAGGTAAAAGTAAGAGGCCGATAGGGTAGAAAGGAAGCGGAGGAAGTAATATTTATGCTCCTTTAAAACTCTGGCAAGAGCAACTCCTGCTACTTTCCTAGATGACACGAACATTAATTTTACCTATGAAGACTCTTGGTGAAAGCATTTACCTGAAAATGATTTCACTGCCATGCATTTCAGCCTTTATCAAAAATTTTCCCTGTTTTCAACAAGGAAATATTTTGACAAAGATTAAGACACCCTTCTCATTCTGTTTTCAAAACTTTCCCATGAAATCGCCTCAAAAAGAATCTCTCTCTACAAAATTGTTTGCTAAGCACTGACAGAACACATTTTGCAGAATTAGAGAAAATATAACAATTGGAATTACTATAGGGTAAAACAAAATTTCCCTAAGAAGTCAAGGAAGTACTTCCACTTTAAAGCAAGATAGACAAGCAGTAATTTCCTCTTACTTTGCCTATTCTTAATTGTCTCTGCCTTGATTTTAGGTATTTAAAGTACAATCATTGTTTAGTTCCAAGAAAGCAGTTAGTGTGTGCAAGATTATGATTGTGTGCATAAGAAATCAAATTATTTTGTGTTTGAGTCAGCTTTCATATTAGCATTAGGAGATGTCTCAAAAAGAAAAGAAAGATACATTTTAAGAATTAATTCTGGGTTGGTTGGTGGTTCTCTAACTTACATGCATCTTCAGACCGCAAAGGTACTAATTTTGGTACAAAATTTTTGGGAATAAGCAAAGGAAAGTAGATGTAACTTCCCACGAAGCACCCATTCTTCAGTTACTACACTAATTGTCTATTACTGAAGTAGAATGCACATTCCCTGAGGGTGGGGACAAATGAGTTGCTTGCTGTTTTTCCTGAATTTAATTGAAAATTTTGTATAAACTCACAATGATCAATAATTAGAAGTCGAATGAATAAAAGGGCTATAATCATAACCTTCCAGTCTACCCATATCTTACAAGGTCCTTTTGAGTTAACTGATTTATTGAAATCTTCTTTCCCACCAAATTCTACAATTTGATGCAGCTAAAACAGGTTTTGTTCTCCCTCAGGGGTCTAATAATACTACCAATTACAGCAAACACACACTTAGCAATGCTTGTGCTAGTATCTGTCCTAATAGTTTTAAAAATAACTCATTTAGTAACAAATGACCTTCTGAGATAGGTCCTATTCTTTGTGGCTTTTATAATAATAGTTACTACCAAAAAATGACTTTACTTCAAATAGTAATTACTCTCAAAAGAAAAGACGCTGAAGGACCAACACAAAAGTTATTTCAGTTCGATGAGTCAATAGCTAGAACACACTGACCTTCTCACACGAACTTTAGGGGGCACATTGTGTTCCTCCAACACTTACATTAAGTACACCAAAAAGTTAAAGTGAAGGACCAAATATTACTTAATCATGTGGGTATTTCAACATAAAAATAGTTCGAAGAGTGATGCAGCTCATTGAAATCACAAGCCTCAAACTGCCTACATCCTATTTCCAAGAACCTGGGAATATATTACTGCCTTACAGGCTAAGTGAGACCTTGTTCATGAGACTGAGTACATTAAGGATCTTGAGATGGAGATAATATTCTGGATTATGTGAGTAGGTGCATAATAATCACAAATGCCCTCACAGGAAGGAGGCAGAACTGTCAGAATCAGAAAAAAAAAATGATATGGGGACAATCAGAGAGAGAAACAGAAATTGGAAGATACTACAATAACAGCTTTGATGGACTGGGGAGTTAGATCCAGTGGTAGAGCGCTTGCCTAGCAAGCGCAAAGTCGTGAGTTCAATACCCAGCACACCCCCCAACAGCTCTGAAAATGGAGGAAGGGGCTGTAACGAAAAACTGCAGGAGGCCTCTAGAAAGAAGCTAGAAAAGGCAGAGAAATGGTTTCACCTCTGGAGCCACTACAGGGACACAAACCTGCTGATACTTTGACTTGTGGGCTTCTAACCTCCAGAAATGTAAAAGAATAAATTTATATCATTTTAAACCACTGGCTTGGTAGGAATTAGTTACTGCAACAATCGGAAACTCACAGATGGTATAACTCATAGATAGTATAACTTAGAATTTTGTACATAAGAATTTAAATTTTAATTGTACAGGGGATTTTTTTGCTTCTTTTGAAATAATACAATATGTATGCTGCCTTCATTTTAATTTTTTTTGCAAGGAAAAGAGGTAATATTATATTCTTGAACCGAAGTTAAAATTATTAGTCTGCTTAAATAGACATCTACATCCTGAAATCAGATTGGTGTTCAATATGCAGTTATATTTGTACTGAGTGCATGGATTAGCTTCATATATAAACATTAAAATGCAACAAATTCATATCTTATGTGCTAGATAGAGCATCTATGGTCTTTCTAGCTTAAATTTTAAACAATTTAAACTCTAGTTTCCATGGTCTGCTCAGTTTTATTCCGATGGTATGAGCACTTGCAGAACGGACAAGAGAATCAGTGAGATTACCTTACATACTAAGTACTCTCAGCGACTATGTCCTCATGAATGTTAAGTACTGGAGGGTTATTCTTACGCAGTCTCTCAACTCTTGCGAAGAGAAAATTGAAATTGAGCTGGCTTTGTGTCTACTCTTTCACAAGGACCATGGAATTAAAAATGAAAAACATGAGCCTATCTCAGACCTAAGGAAGTGAATCTTTAAATAAATGTACGATGTGTTACATATAAACACTTTGATGGGTCAACCTCACAACAGAGAGCTGAAACAGTCTCTATCATTCTTCTGCCATGGTGCTTCCTAAACTGAGTACTAGGAGGATACTAATTAGTATAACTGCAGTTTTGCAATGATTTTTAGATGTTTTTCTTTTATGATGAAATTTAAATGCAGACATGATAATATAAAATTGCCAATGTAAACTCTGTCTACTATTAACAAACACTATTTACCATAGTTGACTTAAAATTCACTTTTTAATTTAATAAAAGAACTAAGTTGAAGCCTCTTAAAATTTTTTATAATACTGTTTTCCCCTTTACTACACAAAAGAACCAATATAATTCTTTTCATTTGTGCTGTGACCAATACATTAAAATATTTTCAATAAAGACAGTATAAAATTATATGAGTTCTTGCCTAAATTCGTGTAAATAGCACCATACACAATATATTGGGGACTCACTTTTTCACACAAAGTATTGTTTTTGAAATATACCATCTAGATTTACTTCATTTAAACTGCTCTAGTCATTCTGTGCATACATCCATATAAATTTTTAAGTTATAAATTAGGATACATTTTATATATTTCAAACTCTTTCTCCTTTTTTGATAGGTATTTAAAGTTTTGCCATTTTTTTTTTTTTTTTTGCACGTACAAATTGTCGCATCAGCCGCACTTGTGTATTTCTTCTTAAGGACACTCGGGTGTGAAGATTTATCTTGGGTAGTCATGTACTGGTGGAATGACTGGGACATCACAGGGTGTGAATATTTTCAATTTTGCTAGCTGCTGTGACATTCCTCCTCCCAAAGAAGCTTACGCCACTTTTCACTCACACCAGGAGACTATGAGTGTTCCCATTTCCTGACATCTTCACAATTCCATACTAGACCTTGTCTTTGTTGCATCCTGATAAATGATAAACAGCTATTCATTATGCTTTTAAATACCAGATTATTGGCTATAACAGACTCAATTTAAAAATTACAATTCAATGAGTATTGATAAAATCATGCCACTGTGTAAACATACCACAGTCGAAACCATCTCTTCTCTGGTCCTTGACACCAATGGTTTTGTTTCTTCGATTTTGACTTTTCTATAATATTATATTAATGAAATCACAGAGTACTGTTTCACTTAGCGTGGTATTTTGAAAAGTTGTTTAACTGTTGGATGTATTAGTCTGAGATAGTTAACTGGTGGTGTCAACTTGAGTAAGAAACACCTAACTAAATTGGCTCCGAATAGTTCTGGGTATGGCAGACCCACCCTAGGGAGGATTGTTGATGGAATGCTATAAAGGAAATAAAGAAGGAAGGCTTGTTTCTGTTTCTTCGAAGGGGCTCCAGTCTTCACCTTCACTTTGGAGGTCATCTCCTGGCTTCCAGCATAGACTCTGCAGCCTCCACCACAGACCCTTCACCCTTCCACTGCAGACCCTTCTGCCTCCTGATATGAACTCACACTGGACACTACACTGAGCTCCAGGGCTTCAAATGGATCCTTCAGCTCACCAGTGCTCAGGCAGACCTTTTGCACTCTTCTACACCTGAGTCTGTGGGTGGCCATGGTAAGCCAATCTTGTCGATTCTTGTATATACTTATATATCTTGCATCTGTTTCTCTAGTAAGCACTGACTGCTGCAGAGTCCATTCCTTTCCATTACTTGATAGTATTTAATGGTAATCATAAGCCACATGAGGTTGAATACACTAGCATATATTGTAGGCCATTAATATTTATTTCCTAAATATGTTCTATCCTACTACCCATTTTTCCATCATATTGTTTTTTCTTATCAATTATAAATTATTGTTTCAAAAATTCTGTTGTTTTTGTCATTTTCTGCATAAGTAGTAGATACCAAAATCTTATATACACTGAAAAGTAAACATTCAAAGCTTAAATTTCATTTTTGAAGAACACATTTTGTAGCACTTGGCATAACAACATCATGAATATACATGCCAAGCTCAGGGCAGGAGTTTGAGCTAAAATCAACATTATTTTTATTTAGTAAATCTTTGATTGAATGTTTCCTTCCTTGGAAAGGAAAAGGCAGCTACCATTTTCTCTACTGATCTGGAAAAGGTTAAACATGGCAGTAAGGAACAAGGGACTTAATATTCATTTGATACAATTATCATGACGTTTCAATCAATACACATTGTGCTTATGATCGAAAACTGAGTGTAAAATGTCTTTCATCTTCTGTATCTAACACGTAAGTCCTGCAAGATTTAATGAGCAAGTTCTCTGGGCGCAGAAAGTGTGCGGCAATGTCCCGCACAGAGGGAATGTCACCCAGCCCGACTGTGCGGCACCCCGGAGATCACCCACTCATCCTGCTGCTGAGCTGCCTGGAAACAGCCTCTGAAACTCGTCATCTCACAACTGCGTATTCTTTCCTTGTTTCCATGCAGGTTTCTTTGTGCAGAACTGCGGGTTGTAATTTACAATAACCCCCAATGCACCAATATGATTGTAATAGAAGTATAGTAAATAAAATAATAACAACCTTGTGTATAAAATCCTCTTTATCACACTCTGGTTGAAATCTAAGCTGTTCTCATCCCCCCTATGGAATAATAACTGGTCTTCTTCCTTAACTCAGCAAACTGCTCTCCATGAACTAGTCAGCTTATGTCTTTTCATTTTCACGTTCATGTAAATCTATACCACATTGATTACCTTACTTGCTTGGGCTCCTTTAATGTTCCTATACTGCACTTAAGTCTATATTGTCATCGTGGTCCTTTAGCCCCTCTGTGATCGGACACAAGCTCGCACCAGCCTGGCTCTCCCATGCCTCTGAGCCACAGGCCAGATCTCTCCCCGCTGCATAGCCTCTCTGCTTGCTGCCCTTCTGTCTGGAACACTGCTCTTGTGGCTCTTTTCCTGTAAGCCTTTTTTTCTGTTCTGGCTCAGCTTGAAAAGCAGCTTCTCTGAGAATCCTTTCTAAAGTAAGTTTTGCCTCCCATTTTTCTCTATCACCATCCTTTGTTTCTTTCCTGTAATGATTTAATGTGTTTACTTACTTATTGGCTAATGTTCTTAGAAATGGCAACTTGGAGAAGGCAGGGAATTTGTCTTCATCACACAGCTCAGCACAGTGCCTGAGATTTACTCACAGGTCCATAAATATTTAATGAATAAATGAATGAATGAATGACTGCAGAATCAAGCTACATTCACACCTCTCTCTCTCTCTCTCTCTCTCTCTCTCTCTCTCTCTCTCTCATTTATAGACACTAGCTCTTCTCCCCTGTCTTGTATCTGGAAGCACAGTTACAACACGATAGGTAATTTCTTTTTTGATATTGTTCTTTCCTGGCATGAATCTGCTCAAAGCAAATTATTCAGGAGTTGCACAGAAGGCAATGCCTTTCCCAATGCACACAGGACTAAAGCGGGAAAAAAAATCAAGCTACTAAAATTTCCTTCGTCTGCAGACTTTTAAACTGCTAATCAGCATGAGCAGCTTGGAGCAGATTGAGCATAAAAGGTTGCTGAAATGGCTCATAACTAATTCCTGGTGATTTAATATCTTATGTCACCCTAGTGAAAATGTTGACAAAGTAAAAGAATATGGTTTGGAGTCTTCCCACATTGTTGAATTACATGTTAGCTTCTGAGCATCTACTAAGGCATTTCTATAAATCAAGATTGCTTAAGAAAGAGGGGTTGGGGATTTAACCAAAGTGGCGGAGTGCTAACCTAGCAAGCACAAGGCCCTGAGTTCCAGCCCCAGTACCCCCCGCAAAAAGAAAGACTGGGCATGGCCAGAAACTAATGCCAAATTCAGAAAATGCTAGTTCTCTGGGTGTCAATGGCCACATTTAGCTTCCCTTTCCCAAAAATGTATAGTGAACTTTGGTTAAAGACATTTAATGTTTACGGAAGAAATGAAGCAGCTCAGATCCTCTGGTGTGGTCCCATCCGACTCAGGACACACACACACACACACACACACACACACACACACACACACACAAAGTCTTACGTCTTTACAGACAGGTTTAGTCTGAAGTTGACCTCTCAGGGTTCAGAGGCTATTATTTCATGGATAAACGCACTCTGTTACAATGTATTGGAATTAACTCCCACAAGCTTTATGAAGGAGAATATTCACTTTTTAATTCTTCCGATTACATTAAAAAGAATATGCAAAAGTGAAGAGATTTTTAATTGTTATATATGAAGGTCAAATGTGAAACTAGATGACATCAAAAAGGAAGAAAAAATATGATATTTACAATTACTGAGAGAAATGTATTCACATAAAATTTTACTCTTAATTAACCAAAACCTTATGTACCATTAATATTTTCCCCACAGCACTTCTATTTAAAATTACTACTAACACATCAGTGTTTAAATGCTATCTGGTTAGTTTTACCTCTCAAACACTATACGGTGATCTTTTCTACACAACATTTTTTATTAACACTTTTTGCCATAGTTTGGCAACCAGGTCTCAGAGCCTAGGTTTCAAATATCTCTGTAGGTGTGTAGTCCCACGGAACAATCATTATACCGAATTCCAAAGGTGTAAGTAGGCAGTTGTGAAAACTAATACCACTGACTGATTTATAGAACTAGTAAATAAAACATTAGTGGAATTGTGAAAATTAAAAAGAACAATTCAGAAGTCAAAAAATGGCAAATTTTATCATTGAATCATGTAGTAGACAGCAGTGAATGTTTTTCAAAAGTCAGGTTGTTAAACTCTTGGGAGAGATGCTTCAGAACACAACCATTTTATAATTAATCACCTAGCATGTGCCCAAGAAATAGATGTCATTTTTTGCTGCTAATAAACAGACAGAAAATTCATGAGAACTTTAAGAGATTTTCACTTTGTTAATGAGTGCTTTATGAGAAAGTATAGCCTAAGAGAATGAATCAAATACAAGTGTTGGAATGTAGATTTGCAAGAGAGCACTTTTGTGTGTATTTGCACATGTGCGTGTTATGTGTTTAAATTCTCAACTTTATAGTCTCTAAATTATTCCTTATCAGTGTTGCCTTATTAGCTGTACATAATCTTTGCAAGGATCCACTGTTGAAGATAGAATGTTTTACATCATTGTATACATTGCTTTAAAAACTCTAATACATCAGTACTCCTTCTTATTGAAATTTGAATATGTTATATTTTTTCATATTTCTAAATAGGAATGTAAAATCCACAGAACTCACGGAGAAAAATTCATCATTATAAGTGTTATCCAAAGCAAGGACATCCATTACCAATCGACATTGTGGGTTTCCCTGTCCATATCTTCTTTCAAAAGTGAAATGTCTTAGAGTTGTAACTTTTACTTAAATTCAAAGTATAAAAAAGATTTAAATCCATTATTTAAGCATTTTTCTGGCCAATAGGAAAATGATATTAACAACACGGCACAGAGCATCAATGTTTCAGAAAATGTGCAAAATATTTCCACTCAAAAAAGGTAAAAAGATTATAAAAATATAAACAAGACTTAAGAGAATCTTGACATTTCATAGTTATAGCCTAACATTTGAGGTCTTTAATCTTTTTTGAATCTTATTTATTAATTTTACAGGCATAATATGTCTAGAGAATAATCACAGAATAGCTTTATTCAGCTTTGTCTGAGATTCCAGGGCTGAGAACTTGGCTCTAGAAGAGACCAGGGGACACAGAGACAGAAGTATTCTGCAGTATAGAGGAGAAATTAACCCAGCTGAAAAATAAGATAGGGGTTGCGTTTATTTTTGTGAGCAGTTGATTTCTCGGTCATCCTAAAATTGAAAAGCATCCCAGTAATCATTTTAACCAAACATAGCTATGAGGAGTGTGGTTATTCCAACCCCCAACTTCTCTTTCAGTGAATCAAGCATGAGGCTGACTCCCCAAACACAGACGCTGTGAAGGGACCCATCTTGTACCTTCTTCACTTATGTTTGACTTCCTCTGACATGACTCCAAACTAGAAAGGGCTCTAGTTTACAGGATATGGAGAAGGCTTTCCAAACTTAAGAAAAGTATTTAAATCACATTGTATAATACAGAAGGTTTTCTCAAAGGGCATTTGACTACATTTTGATAAATATTGCTAAATATTAAATGGTCATTGCAGGGCTTGAATGTCTATTCTGCTTTAGAGATGACAGTCACTATGGAATTCCTTCTTCATTTTTCAAATGCTACCTTTTCCCTTGTCACTTTTAATAGTGCACAGGATGAAAGTAAATATTCTCTTGTACGATCACACTGACCACATTACTTATATATGCCTATTGTGCTTTTGCCTCTGTTTTGCATTACACTGAGTCCATATTTAAATTATTTAATTAGACCAGAGGTCTGAAAAATCTGCACACAAAAAAAATGCATATATGATGACCTAGATAACATTTTCTGATGATATATCACCTTGAAATCCATCTTTCCAGAACAGAGATTTTCAGAGAACAAAAAATTCACAGATCTTCATTTAATGATTAACTCCAAGGACAACATAGAAAAAGTGAGAGAAATGTGAATTTTTCTTGGGGGTGTTTTTTTGCCCTCCTTGCACTGGGCTGCATCTCCCTAACAGTATTGTGAGTGCAGAGGTGATGATCTTAGTGTGAGATCCAGGCAGGACCAAGTGAACACCTCACAGTTTGGCATTCCTTGTCAAATCTGTTTCCAACCTTCTGGCTGCAATATACTGAAAATCTCATATAGGGGCTAACGTACCTTTACTAGCACTTTGACTTTACAGATATCCTCATTTTATAGGAAAACTTTTTTTTTTTTTTTTTGGTGCTGGGGATCGAACTCGGGTCCTTGTGCTTGCAAGGCAAGCACTTCAACCACTGAGCTAAATCCTTAGCCCCTGCAGATATCCTCATTTTATAGAGCAGGACTAAAGCCTAAATTCTTTGGCAGGCAACCGTGCCTAGTTAGAAATGTAATGACCTTGGGTTGCTTTCATCATATCAATGTTTATGGTTACTTTTCATTGTTTGCCTCTGATACTGGTTTCATTTATAGTAGTAAAATAAAACCTACTTCTTAAATCAATGTATGTTTTTCTTTAACAAGCCAGATAAAAATCTAAGTGAATTATAGCACATAGCATGAAGATATGACAAAAGTAGCAAAGCTGCAAAGTTGAGGGAAGTGTAGTCTTAGAGAACTGGAGGTTCTCAAGTGACTGGATATTTCAGGAGGAAAGGAAGGCAGGAGTTCTGTGTGAGAAGACAAGAATAGGGAGCTGTTGTGTCAGACAGTCTCTAAGGATACAGGGACGCAGTGGGGAATAATGAAGGCTGAGTCCCGCTGAATGTAGAAGCCAAGTGTGACAGTTACTTGGCCTGCAAAGCCAGGGGAAGCCGGAGAGATTTTCAGGGAGTGAGTGACATCATGGTCAAAGTGACAAGCGAGAAAGAGGATTTTAACATTAACATTTAGACTTTAGTGGAGAAGAGAGACTATGTAAGGGAGAAATCCGGTGTGGGAAGTATTGCTGTAGTGATCAGAAGACTGTATAAAGAATTTTTCAGAATGGCTCATGAAGAAATAAATCTCAGCTCAGTATGCCAAGGAGAAAGTTGAAACAAGTTTTGTGGTAGTTTGAAAGTACAAAAAGTACAGAGGGCACTAAAAATGGTGAACTGCTAAAGCAGGACTGTAGACTGTAGGAAAGGCGATCTCTGCTATAGGAAGAATGTATTGTGCTTTATAAAAAAAAGATGACTTTGGAAAAATCTGAGAATTGCTTATGCAATAGCCCCAGTAATTTTGTTAAGTGAAAACTCAATTGTACTTCACTACAACTCTCCCTTCTCAGACTGTTCTCATCACCAATCTCTTTTGTTCCTTACCATTTCCTTCCTGAAATAAAAGAAAGTAGATCTAACTTTTATACGGCTTTAGGTCATATCATCACCAAAAGAGTTTTAAAATTTGAAGTCATATTTTTTAATGTGGATGCACTGTATTGGTATATTGTACTTTGTAAATAAATTGTTTATTGTTTCAGAGCAAGCAAGAGAGACAGAATGGAGTTGTTGTATAGTTGTACGTATATATGTAATTTTTGGACACCTGTTTGTAGTCAGTTTTGAGCATTCTTTGAATATTTGTTTTTGATGTGGGAATGAGTGCAGTAAAAATTGTATTGTTAACATAAATCTGAATACACCAAGATATGTTAACTCTTTACAAATCTGTCACTGAAGACTATGGTTTAAAGAAATGTGTAGGGTTATCAAGTTGATCAGGGGTGGATTGCGGTGGACTTATTGTGGTCAATTTGAGCAGGAATGCCCAGCTGGACTGAGTTGGTGTGGTTCTGGGTGTGGAAGATCCACCCGAAGATTATCATACACCAAAACGGAGAATGGGAGCAGAGGATAGGCACTGATTCTTTCCCAGTAGCAGCTCTGTTGTGGCTGGTTTCCCTGAATGAACTCGACTGTTCTCGTCGCAGGAAGAGCCCTGGGCCTTGCTGTCATCGGGAGTGGCTGCTGTTTGCTTCGGTGGAGCTCTGGTCTTCATCTCTGCTGTTGAGTGTCCTACCCTGGCTCCAGTATAGATTTCCTCAGCCTTTCAGTGCAGGCAAAGATGTACACAAGACAGTGCTGTGGGCTCCCAGCCCTTGATTGGATCTTTCAGGTCTCCAGTGCACAGACAGATGTTCTGCATTCTTCCTGCATTTGGCTTGCAGGTGAATGTTGTAATGTGTAAATAAATGCCCTGTATTAAATCTGCTCTCTTGCAAACCATTGACTCTAGAAAGGTAACTAACACATTATCTAAAAAAGAAATGTTTTCAGAAACTTTTCCTTTTCTGTGTAAAACAACCTTTTATCAGTGGCTGGATGAATTGAAACCAGACAACCTGAGTTCCAGTTTGATTCTCACACCCTTGAATTCCATTAGCTCTATGGAAACTCTTGAACAATACTAATAATTCCCTGCTTAAATAGATATTTATCAGAACACTGTAATTAAATGAATTATGAACATGGTTTTCATTCAAAGACAATTTACTAAATTACCTATGTGGAACTAAATTTGCCATAGCATAGTATTTTGGAGTTACATATATTGCACCTACCTGTTGAAGTAGGTTTTGAAATACGAAAAATATATTACGATATTCTCTAAGTGTTTTTGGCAAGATTACACAGGGGGACATCTAGTTGTGTTGCTCAGAATGTAGGATAAATATTCAGAGACATAAAAATGACAATCTGCATCGTCTCTAAGCACTGTGAGAAACACGGCAGCACGCAGAAGGAAAAACGAGGATGATGATTTAGGGCAGCCATGAAGTACAGGCAATAAGGACACAAAATGAACCCATA
>PVJO010003088.1:70246-129580 GCA_004026905.1 Hystrix cristata | reverse complement strand
GTGAGACTTAGGTCAAGTTTCTTTCTTTTTTTTTTGCCTATGAATATCCATTTGCTCCAGCAACATTTGTTGAAAAAGCTGTCTTTCCTTTACTGAATTGCTTTTGCACCTTTGTCAAAAACCTTTGGGGCATATTCGTTTGGGTCTATTTCTGGATTCTCTATTCTTCTCATTGATCTATGTGTCTATTCCTCCACAATACCACAGACTTGATTGTTATAGCTATATAAAAGTCTTAAAAGAAGTTTTTTTCTTTCCAAAATTATGTTAGTTAGTCTAGTTTCTTTGCCTTCCATATACATTTTAGAATACTCTTTTTTATACAAAAATATTTTGCTGGGATTTTGATAGGAATTGTATTAAACTGGTATATACTCTGGGGATAGTTGACATCTTCACTATGTCATTTTCCAGTCTTGTTCAGGGAGTGTCTTTATTTAGATCAGTATTTTGTAGTTTTTGGCAAGCTGCTGTTTGAGAACTAAATACCTAAATAGTTCATATTTTTTGAGTGATCAATAAAAGTATTGTATTTTAAATTTCAAAATCTATATGAAATTCACTAATCACCATTGCTAGTATTTAAAAAGCGATTTTTTTTTTTTAAGATAAGGTCTTGCTGTGTGGTCCAGGCTGGCCTTGAACTCAAGATCCTCTTGCTTCAGTCATCCAAGTGCTGGGATTACAGGCATGTGGTATTACCACCATGCCTGGAACATAGCTGATTTTTTTTGCATGTTTATCTTATATCTTGTGACTTTGCTGAACTTACTTATTCTAGATTTTTTTTTTTTTTGTAGATTCCTTGGGGTTCCTATATAGACAATCATATCACATGTCTATTTCTAGCTTTAAATTTTTATAAGTGCTTTTTATCAAGTTGAGCAAGTTCCTCTTTTTTCTTAGTTTCCTAGGAGCTTTTAAGGGAGCTGGGGATTTAGCTCAGTGGTTAGAGTGCTTGCCTTGCAAGCACAAGGCCCTGAGTTCAATTCCCAGCACAAAAACAAAAACAAAAACCTTTTCCTCCTAGGAGCTTTTAAAAGTTACAAATGAGTATTGAATTTTGTCAGATGTTTTTCTTTCTTTTTTTTTTCTATATTCATAGACATGACCATGTGACTTTCTTCGTTAGCCTATTAATATGGTAGATTATATTAATTTTCAAATATTTGACACAGATTTGCTTTCCTGGAGTGAATCTCACTTAGTCATGGCATGTAATTAATTCTTTTGATATATTGCTGAATTTCACATGCTACTGTTTTGTTAAGGATTTTTGTGTTTTGTACTTATGAGGAATATTGGTCCCTTCTTTCCTTCCTTCTCTCTATTATTTTTGTTTGTTTATTTTTTTGAGACAAGGTCTCACTGTGTAGTTCAACCTGGCCTCAAACTCACTATGTAGTCCAGGCTGACCTCAAACTTGAAGCAGTCCTTCTGCCTCAGCCTCCAAGTGCTGGGATTACAGGTGTGTGCCACCGTACCTGGCTATTCCCTTTTTTTTTTTTCCTTTCTTTCTTTTCTGATTTTGCTACCAGGATAATAACAGCTTCCCAAAATGAATTGGGAAGTATTCCCTCCTCTTCTATTTTCTGGAGGACTATAGAATTGGCATTAAATCTTCTTTAAATATTTTGTAGAATTCTCCAGTTGAAAATATCAGGGTCTGAAGATTTCTTCTTTGAGAGCTAAAAAAACATTACACCTCTCAGGCTGGAGATATAGCTCAGTGGTGGAGCATTTGCCTAGCATGCTGAAGGTCCTTGATTTGATCCCCGGCACCTCAAAAACAAACAAACAAACAAACCCCTTTTGCACTAGGCTTTTAGGATAGGCTTTACTGACCCTCCCTGGCTGGAGGGGTAGGAGTGCTTCCTTACTACTCTCCACGTGGTTTCCACTGACATCACTAAGTATCTGGTGGGGGATATTAGTGCAGGGGCAGTGGATGCCCCGTGGTGGCCTCTTTACGGGTGGGCAGAAGTGAAAGTCTGACTCTTTTCCACTAGGCCTCCTCTGACACCGTCCAGCTGGGAATAGAAATAGGGTGGGACTTCAGGCTTCTTTATTCAGTCTTTGCTGGCCTGAGTAGTAGGAGCTACTGATTACTCCATGGTGTTTGGCTGGAGTAGAAAGTGATTATTGTCTAAAACTTTTACATCTTGCTGGCTAGACTGCTCCTTTCTGGCTTTTGGCTAGAGAGAACTGGCTTTTGTTGGGACTTTTATTGTCTGCGCCCACTGGCGTTTCATGGCTGTTGGCTTCAGCTCCAAGTCTGGGCCGGGGGCTCACCACTGTGCTGTTCCTTGTGGCCTGAGGTCCCTGACTGGTCTTCTTTCTTCTTGCTGCCTTTCAGAATCTTCTTATGTCTGTTTTTATATAGTATCCAAGCTTTTTAGTTCTATTTATTGGGGAGAACAGGGATAAGTACATTTATTCCATCTTCCTGAAAGTGGAAACTCTTAAGTATTTTTGAAATGGTAAATCCACCTCCCAAACATTAAAGTAGTTGAAAAAATATATCATGGGTATAAAAAAACAGCTGGATGTGGTGGTGCAGGCCTGGAATCTCAGCACTCTGGGAGGCCAAGGCAAGAGGATTATAAATTTGAGCCCATCCTGGGTGACTTAGCAAGATTCTGCCTTGAAATAAAATATTTTAAAAAGGTCTGGGGATGCAGCCCAGTGTGAAGGGCCTGGGTTCAATCCCTAGAACTATAAAAACAAAACAAATACACAAATTAAAAAACCTTACCGTATTATTTTAGGTTTAAGTCTTTTTTTTTTTTTTTTTTTTTGGTGCTGGGGATTGAACTCAGTGCCTTGTGCTTGCTAGGCAAGCGCTCTACCACTTGAGCTAAATCTCCAACCCCCTTGAAAACATAATCTATTATGAATTTACTTTTTTGGCTTAATGGAAGCAAACTCATTAAAATATTTTTTTCCTCAAATACACTTCTGGGGAAATTTTAAAAAATACAAAACCCACATATATAGGGACACACATACTAACTTTTGACTCAGGCTATAATATAGCAGGGTGGGACTCTGTTGAATGCTGTTTTTAAAACTGTTCATCATGGATTTTTTTTTTTGCATTAATTTTGATTTTTAAAAATATTTCATGGGGGCTGGGGATTTAGCTCAGTGGTTAGAGTGCTTGCTTTGCAAGTACAAGGCCCTGAGTTCAATACCCAGCACCAAACAAACAAAACTATTGCATGGACATATTCTTTATCTTGATTATTGAGGGTTTTTTGCTTCTCCTAAGTTTTATAGCTGAGCTAAGTATCCGCTAGCCTCACCACAGACCCAGGCTACACATGACAGATGCGCTCCCACAGTGCTTTGTCTGGATAAAGTGGAGAGTGGGCTCTAGACCTCCCTCACAGCTTGTATCCTTACCTCAAAAGGGGCAGATTAGCTCAGCTTTAGAGAAAGGACAGCTGGGGGAAAGCATGAGTCTTCCTGGATGTGCAGCTTCTCCTTGGATTAGATGCTATAAATAGCTTGTAAGAACTTGCTGTAATGAGGGCCTTTCAGCGAAGCCCCCAGGGGCACAGGTGGCTCTGGACAACTGGACATTCCACAGGGCAGGGCCTTATTCTCCCAGTCCCATCCACTTGAGAAAGAGAAGGACCTGCGTCCCACCAGGAAAAGAGGAGATGGTGCTTTCGGGTCCTAGGGACTGGTCTAATGTCAGTAGTGTTTTTCTCATCTGATCCTTGTGACATCTCTATGGGTAGGTGTACTGATCACATCATTTTATAGACAAGCAGCTTGGGCTGTTCCTGGGAAGACAAGAAGCCTCACTGCTATCCTGGCTCTCTGTGCTGCATCCCACCCTGCCTCACTCTGCATTCAGTGCCCTCTTGTGCCAGCTGTGGGCACACGCTCAGGAATGCCTGGAACACCTTGCTGCTGCCTGAGCTGTGGGCTCAGACACCCCAGGAGCAGCCTGATGTCACTCTATTGCCCTGCCCTGGTTGAACGCAATGTCCCTCCTCCACCTTCCCACCCAGCCAGCTTCCAGCTATATTTAGGACTTTCTAGGCTTTACCACCAAAACAGTCAGGGTCTGAAGAGGAGGTATACCAGCAATCTTCAGAAACCCATGGCAGGAACAAGCTTTCTCTAGGTACCACTTGATACCACTTATTCCCTTTCTAATACATAGAGATTTGGGGTAAAAAGGCCAAGCTATTAGAACACCCTGGGTGGGACTAGGCCTAGAAGGAGGGTGACTTACCACCCATTCCAAGAACAAAAGTCCAGGCTTACTAATGTCTACTGGTGAACAGGAACAAGAGATGGAGGGAAGGGAGGAGGGAAGGGAGGCCAAAGAGAAGTAAAAAGAACTAAGATGTATTATATATATGTACCAACTCCCCATGATGAATGTAATCATTATGTACTGCAAACATATATTAATAAGAATAGAAATTTTTAAAAATGAAGAAAAAAAGAAAAAAGCCTGGTTGGGGATTTAGCTCAGTGGTAGAGCACTTGCCTAGCACATGCAAGACCCTGAATTCAATCCCCAGCACCCTCCCTAAAAAAAGCCTACTGGCCTCTAGTAGTGAATAGTTACTAGCCATTTATTACTGATTCCCAACCTAACTTTTTACTCCAAATGACCTCATTATTTTTATCCTTCATGAAGTTCATATTTCTAAGGTTTAGACTTCCCGCCAAATAAAAGTTTTCTTTTTACTTTTTGGTGCTGGGGATTGAACTCAGGGCCTTGTGCCTGCCAGGCAAGCAGTCTAATCACTGAGTTGAATCCCCAGCCCCAGATAAAACTTTTCTAAGTAATTATTTCTTTCTTAGTTTTTAGGTAGCCAAGGATTCATTTAAACTTCCGATCAGTATGAAACAACCAGTTGCTATACCAAAAACAAAGAAACTTGATCATTTATTCTGGAAAATTCCATGCAAGATTTTAAATTATAACAGTATTTTTAGGTCTTTCACTATACTAGACAAGCTTTTACATATCATGTTGCCTGGCCCCCTCACTTTCTGGACAAAAAAATTAGCTCAAATAATAAGGACAGGACATAGACAACAAAACTTATTTGGATAATGATGCAGTTTTTCCCATTAGGGTATTTAACAGGGTCAGGAAGTGCTATCAGTAAGAGTTCCTGACTCCAGGGAGTAAGGGGCTGTGCCTGAGGTTGTCAGAGACCTGTTCTCCTGACTTCCCAGTCCTCCAGTGTCCTGGCACAGCTTCTAGGGAACTGGCTAAAGACATGATGCTGTAGTACCTAGAACACGTTCCCTTCTCCCATCCCAGCTCGAGTGCTGAATCCCTCTCTTTCCTACTGGGATGGATTTTTCTCCTAAAACCAAAGGAGGCACGTTCCTTTATCAATCTGAGGTTTTTGCATTTTACTATTACCAACCTGCTTTGCAGTCTGTAAATCTAGATTCCTATCTACCCTGGATGCTACAGATTTGGTAGAGTTCCTTCACTGGGGGTGGAAGTAGAAACTCCAGATTTCTAAAAGTGACAGATGTCTGGGTCCTAGGTAGGTATCTGCAGGGAGTTCTGCAGTCTCTTATAACAGACCCTGCTTCCTAGGTGACCCGGTGCTTCGGAATCCCAGGGCTGAAGAAAGCCATGGACTGGTTTGGCTACTACGGAGGCCCCTGCCGCGCACCCCTGCTGGGGCTGAGCCCTGCCGATGAGGAGGCACTGCGCCTGGATTTCAGCAGCAATGGCTGGCTCTGAAAGCAAGCAGAGCATACCTGGCCTGAGCCCTCTGTCTCCCTTTGCTCCCGCGGCCTGAAGAGAAGCAGAGGGAAGGGGCCAGGAGCTCCCTTTCCCTTTCACTCCTCTGGGTGGCCTTTCTTTAGGCAGCCCTTTGCAATCTCGCTTTCTCATGCCGAGTCTCTGGGGACCATCAGAGTGGGAAGAAGCAATCTCTTACTTGCCTCTGTGCTGTGGATGCCTTCCTGTGCTCTAAGGCCCAGACACTAGGGAGCTGAGGGGAAGATGAGGGGAAGATGAGATGACACTGGGGTCATAGAGAATTGGATACTGAAGGGATGCCCACTTAAGACTTGGAGGTACATGCCCGAGTCCAGTACTATGGAGCTGGAAGTCAGGGCTATTCCTAAAAAGTCAAGTCCTGACTCCTTCCAGAGGATGCAGCAGGTTAGCAGATCTGATCAGGAATATGTTGCTGTCTTTGGAAGGTCCTAAACTGCATTCCAGTCACAGTGCCCTTTCCTAAATCTATTTTCATTCATGTTCTTGTTGTTAGCTTTAATTCTCATCATCAAGCACAGAGACAGCCTTGGCAGATTGGTAAATAATGACACCTGCTGGATAAACACCTGGTCTACAATTAAGAAGACTATTTGGATCAGCCCAGGTCTGAAACACTAAGAAAGGGGACTTGGCATGAGACAGGGCCATCTTCTTGTCTATAAGAAGATGTTTATTATTAAAAAAATTATGTTGTTACTACAATAAAATTTAACAAGTGAAACTATTGTGGCTATTTACCAGATTTCCTGGGTGGATATCGAGAATACTTTTAGAGGTAATGGAGGCCTCACAGTCTGCCTTTTTCCAGCTCTGAGAGAGGCCCTAACAATACTGAGCAAACAGCCACTAGATTAGTGGAGGCCTGGGAAAGGTGTAATGGTTTCGAATGGAAGACTATAAAGAGGTAAAACCATGCAACAGATACTTAGAAACACTTTGCACATGAGTTAAAGAGGCTGCTTTCTCCAACATGTTCAAACTTTTTCAGTGGTAATATGTGACCAGTGGGCAACCCACTAGGGTCCCCTCCTGTCTCTCAGGAGCTCTCTTTCTCTCTCTCAATAAATTTCCTACCCTTAACCTCCTAAAAAAAAATGTGACCAGTGGCAGAAAAACAGGTAATTTTTAAAAATGTTATTCACTAAAAAGAAAAGTTATCCCAGCACTCAGGACACTGAGGCAGGAGGACTGCCATGAGTTCAAGGCCAGGCTGAATTACATAGTGAGACCCTGTCTCAAAAAAAAAAAAAGTTAAAAAAATTAAAATTAGAAAAAGATAAACTGGACTTAGTGGTGCATGCCTGTAATCCCAGAACTAGGGAGGCTGAGGCAGGAGGACTGAGAATTTAAGGTCATCCTGGGTTACACAGTAAGTTTCAGGCCAGTTTGGAACATACTGAGACCCTGTCTCAAAAAACAACAATAAAAAAATGTAAATTTGGCATGATGGTGCACACCTATAATCCCAGGACTCTGGGAGGCTGACACAGGAGGATTGCAAATTCAAGCTCAACGTAAGACAATTTAGCAAGATTTTACGTCAAAGTAAAAAATAAAAAGCACTGAGATGTAGCTCAGTGTAAAGACTCTGGTTCCATCTCCAGTGCTTGGGGGTGTGTGTGTGTGTGTGTGTGTGTGTGTGTGTGTGTGTGTAAAAAGAGAGATAAATAGATCCTTGTTTAGGGTAGAGGAGACCATAAAAGATAATCCACAACTGAAACTGGGCATCTGATGGCACTAAAGCTTGGGGCTTGGCCACTGGCCTCTCACGAGCACCTTCAGAGAAGCCGGGCCCAGAGGAGAACCAGAGTTAGGACGGAGGGAAAGTTAGGGCTAGGGAGGCAAGTTAAGAGCTCACCTCTAGGCTTGAAGAGCTGGGTTTAATTCTAGGATCTGCCCTTCCTGTCTACAGGCTATTGGGAAGTGACCTGATTTCTCTGAGCCTCATCCGTAATGCAGAGATAATCCTCACATCTTTCTACCAAGGGCATAAAAAAAGAGGATTAAGTAAAATCATGCATGTGAATGGGCTGCATGGTGGGTGATGTTCTACTACTCTACTTGTTACAAAGAAAGGAAAACCCAGATAGGTGGTGACTTGCCTAAGGTCATCAGCAGGGCTGGTGATAACTGATCTCAGTGATACTCAGGGTGAGAAGGCTCCAGTGGAAAGGGAATTGAGCCAGAAGAACTAGGATAGAAACTCCACCCAGCTCTGCCATTCACTAGTCTGAGTAACCTGGGCTTGTCTGATTAAAACAAAACGAAAAAAATTTATGCTTTCTACTCTATGGAGGTTCTAGGAATCTGATGGCATTATAGTAAGGTGTACATGTCAGTGTCAATTCCAAATTCCACTCGTATGAACTTTCTGAAATAGCAAATAGGGTGATATTCTGAGGATACCAGGCAAGAAAGTCATGAAAACTATGAGGAGGCAGTTCTGGTGATTTGTTTATTCTTATGAACACTTGTTTCTACAGTACGCTTCAGAGAATAAATAGAGGCACACGGCTGTAATTTCCACACAGTCTGCTGTTGAGGGAGATGCGGTGTAAGGGGGCGGGGTGGGTGGGCATGTCCAGGTTTCAGGGTGACCATAGGAATCCTGCCTCCCCAGATCTGACCCAGGCCTGGGGGCTGTGGTTTTGGGGGGAAGAGTCACTATGAGCCAACCGTGAGGAGCCAATACTCTTAGCCCACTGCAGCCCTAGGATGGGTCTAGGTCCACCTATAGCCAAGGGGTTGCGGTAAGTCTGATCTACTGACTCTCAGGGAAAAAACTCTGTTGGTGTAAGTCTTCTGTGGGATTCAGGCTTCTCTATGGAGGGCCTGAAAGTGATCTGGATGTTTGCCCCTTGCCCTGGGATGAATGATGACTATCCCATAAGGGGATTCTGTCTGATGTATAAAAAAGGAGAGAGGCACAAACAGGAGAGACAGATTGGGTTATCTGCCCTAATTCATGTAAGGAGGATGGCTTGTAAAGTCAAGGGGGAAGAAAATAGCACTATTACTCAATCCTTCACAGGGCAAATGAGCAGAGATGAAGACCAGTCTGATGAGCAAACTGGGAGCCTGGAGCCAGGATCCCACTGCAGTGAACAAGGGTAATGTAAAGGAAGCCTCAGCCTTGACTTTCTCAGGGCTCCCTAAAAGCCACTCCATGTTTTTCCTTATTTCTCAGGATAGCATAGAGGATTAGCTCTAAGTTGGGTCTAGAATTAGCGCCCCCAAATGCAGGCAAATTAAGAGATTCTGAATCACTTGGCAGCAAACAGAGTGAAGGCTGCAGCAGGTCTGCACTGAAGAAGCTAAAGTTTTAGGAACAGGGAAAACCAACAAATAAGAACAGGTGGCTCCTCTGTCCGCTACACATGAGGGTGAGGGAAAGACAGAACTGCTACCGACTGCTGCACAGTCTTTGGATCAAACTCCTTAGCACTTTTCTGTGATCAGAGTCTTGACTGAAGGTGAAGGAGCACATCACAGGCTCAGCTCCACAGAGTTTCTCTTCTCATCTCATCTCAGGTTTGGTTCATTTGCTCACTCCAAGTAAACAGGGGAGCACTGGATTTACCTGACATTTTTCCGGCTGAGCCCAGTGCTCCATCAGGCAGTGAGATTTCTGGCTGACTTGGAGGCACTCTGGGCCCGCTGGACCACGGCGGAACACTTCTCACGCCGCAGCAGCTTGTTGTTCTCAAAGAGACCTTCGTTACGGGGTATTCCATGAGAACCATCGGGGAAAGTGAGCAGGCCTTGGAGGAGGACAGAGAAAATATGACAGTGGAATTAATGTCTCAGAGATGAACTTAATGTGTAGAGGCCGAAGAAGACAAAAAACACGGTTTTACCCAGGGCCACTCAATGAGTTCAGTGGATTAGGGCATGATCACTATAGACTGCTGGACATCTACAGAATTAAAACTAAAAGATGTATTTCTACCCATGTTATTTTCTCCTGTCACACATCCTGCTGGGCTGCAACTTACCAAAACCATCTACTCTGCCATTTTTAAATTCCCCCTCAAAGGTCATGTTGTCGTGTCGAATGAAGACTCCAACGCCATTAAATTTGCCCTGGGCAAACTCCCCCTCATACCTGCAGAAACACCAAGATGTTAGCCTCTCCTGGGCACATCAGCTGTCCTGGATAATTGAGTCAAGCACTGACAATATGTGTTAGTCAACAGTGCCACAGAGCAAAGCTGATTCTACTTAGCTCAGAGCTCCCCCCACCCTACCCACCCCATTCCCAACCAGCAGAGAAAGTCAGAGTATGTAGGATACGAGGCCCTTATCTCAAGGAAAGCACTTAAGTGAATGGACAATGGTGGAAGGTCACTTACCTCCTGGACATTTCAAATTTTAGATCTATTTAAAAAGTGACCAATAAACTGCTTACTCCTTGTCTGTTTGCTACAGGGACTAGGAGAATCTCAGGATTGACCAGATACTCACCAATATCCCATTTTTATATCAGAGCCTCCCTGGTTTCAATACTGAGAAAGGAATAACCTAATACTCACCTTGAGCCATCTGAGAAGGTCAGTACCCCAAAGCCATTAAAAAGCCCATTCTCAAAATGACCCAGGTAGGTGCCACCATCTGCAAACATCAGTTGACCAAAACCATGTCTGCGGCCTGTGCAAAGAGAGGGACAGGTGCCATGTTGGAATGGGGCAGCTTCAGGGTCCTTTCTCACTTGCCCAGCATCCCACACTTTCTGTCACCCTACTCACAAAAGAAGCCATGGCATTAGCAGGGCAGAGTCAGACACCAATAAATTGGCTCCTGATACGTCCTATCATGTCACAATCATCAGGTTTGGAGTTGGTTTCTCCAAGTATGAATGATAAGACAGTTTTTAAAATAACAAGTTAGGGAATGGAGGCGTAGTGAGCCCATGGGTTCAATATCCAGCACAACACACCACACAATGAAATTTAATATTTTTTAAATAAAATAACAACAGCTAACTTTTGTAGTGTCTTTATGTGTCAGCTACTCTTCTAAGAACTTTGTATTTGTCATCTTATTTAATCTTTATGACAACTGTATGAGGTGTATGAGGTGGAGACAGTACTACTATCATTCCCAGTAAACAGACAGGGAAGCTGGGCGTATTGGGATTACATGCCTGTAATCCCAGCACTTAGGATGCTGAGGTAGTAGGATTGCTGCAAGTTTGAGGCCAGCCTGGACTACATAGTGAGACCCTGTCTCAAATAAAGGGTGAGGGGTTGGGGATTTAGCGCAGTGGTAGAGTGCTTGCCTACCAAGCGCAAGGCCCTGAGTTCAATCCCTAGCACCCACCCCCCAAGACAAACAGATAGGGAAATCTCAAGGAGAAAAGCTAAATAACTTACCCAAGATCCCAGAACACTAAGTGATAGAATAAGAATATAATTTTAACAGGCAGCTTGACTTACCACCCCTCCATTTACCTTTATCTACACTGCTCTCAGAGAAAAAATATCAGTACCCCTAAGCACCATGAGGCTATGGAGCAAACACAGCCTGAGTGGCAGCACTGCTTTGGGCTCTGTTTCATCAGTAGGGCTGTGCTTCCTCGCTAAGCTCACCAGAAACCTGAGCAAGGAGCTGGGGGAACAATGATGTCCTTCATACAGAGTGTGAGGAAGTTCTTTGGGTGGGTAGAGACTGCCTGGCAGGACCTCAAACGTCTTTCTTCTAAAAAGCCATATTAAAGGGGACAGCAGGTATTTGGAGGGCAGGAGAAAAGGCTTAGGATGAAAGGAAGCAAGGTCACAAATGCTCAAGACTTTACCAGCTGCAGGGATCTAATGTGAACCAAATGGGGTGTCTGCCTGTTTACAGCCCAAGCTGCCCTCCACCTGTGCCAGTGAGGAAGTCCAGTCTGCTTGGGGCAGTTCCTGGCTTAACTTCAAAGTGGCCAGACTGCTTTTCCAAAGTGAACATCATTAAACTGCTTCCTGTGTAGTATCAGAAAGAATTTTACTATTCCTATGAATACTTTCAAATATAACGAACTGTCATAGAAAATTCAAGGCAACAAATGTCATTCGCTCTTGTTTCCCCTAATTTCCAGATCGTCCTTAATGTCTTAAAATTCACTGTGACCAAGGTATTACAATGAACTCTATACTCTCAAAGAATTCATTTTGCTCTGCTGGGTACCTTAGCATTTATTTAAGAAACTCTCAAACAATACTACTGAAGGATGAACGGATGTTAAAACACTGCAAATCTATAACTGGAAAGATTTCGCTCATTGCTGGAGGCTAAATTAACAATGGAATTTTCTAATCCCTTATTTAATTTTAAAACAGAGAAAAAGAAAGGCACTATGTAGATCTGAGTCCTGGAGTGGGAAATGAAGATCCGTAAAGTTGGTTTTTTATCCTAACGCATTTTCTTTTAGCCGAATGAGATGTTTCATTACTGGATCCCGCCAGAGATCCTTCTCACCCTCCTTCCACTCGCCACGATATTCCTCCCCACTGGAGTAGGTGAAGGAACCTTTTGTCAGGGTCATGGTGACAGCTTACAGAAGAAAAGGATGAAAACTGTAGGGAATAAACAGAGGAGAACTGGGGTCACAGGATGGCTGGAGGAATGGACTGCAAAAAAAATTGTAGATCTATTCTAAAGGCCACTAGCCTGGTAGTATATACCTCCTTGGGTACATTTAGTAAAACACCTTCCTTTCCAACTACCCCCACCACCTCTCCCCAAGCAGTCTTATCCTCCTGCTTAAAGTTTCAGTCTTACCCTATTTTCTATGACCTGGGATGTGAATGCAGGCTTAACCTACTATGAGTTTAGCTGATATATAAAATATAATCTCTTTCCCCAAAGAAATCATAATCTAACTGATAAAACCAGTAATTGAAACACTGACTTATACCACAGATAAAGTAAGTGCCAACTTGGATGGCAGAAATGAACAAGGACAAGCGATGGGCAGAATTTAAAACGAGCAGTAAAGAAGCAAAGAGTAATGATAGATTGAGAAAACATGGGCAATGAAAGACAAAGAGTGATGTAAACATGGGATGTCCAATGGCAAAATCAGAAGCCTGGTATGATTACAGCTGAGAGCTTATTTAGGGAGTAATAGGTATATTTGGTCAAAATCAACCATCTGAAAAGAACAGATTTAATCCAAAATCCCTCATTTTATAGATGAACAAACAGAAGCTCAGAGTGCTTAAATGTTTGATGGTAGCCGGGCATGGCAGTACTCTGAGGGGCGGAGCCAAAAGGATCACAAGTTTGAGCCCAGAATGGGCAATTTAGCAAATCAGTGAGACCCTGTCTCAAAAAGGGGGGTGGGGGATGGGGATATGTGAAGCTCAGTGTGAAGGCCTTGGGTTCAATCCTAGTACTGTGCCCATCCCCCCCCCCAAAAAAATTTGTTGGTGACCAAGCTGGGGTTAGCATTACAGACCTCCTCAACAGTGGGTAGTTCTAGTCTCCTGTGCTACAGCCTCCGCTGTTAGGTCAGGCCAGCCATGGAGGTCTCTGAAAGCTAGAGAGAAGAGGAGGCAGGGGAGGGGACTCTTTGGAGAGCTGTGAACAGGAAATAACATGTTTGAGGAACACTGTTTAAGAAAAATGAACGTGGCAACAGGAAGGGTTGGAGCAGCAGGAGCCTGGTCAGCAAAGCTCACAAGGAAGATGTGGTAATTCTGTAAAAGGCCCAGTTATTCTCCCTCTGTTCATGTCCTTGTGGTGTGACATGGCAGATACTCTCTGTGAAAGGCAGTTAGTTTATTCCTTCACCCACTGAGTCAGCGTTGGCTATGTAAATGCTCTATTAGCAAAGGTGGTAAGAGTAGAGGTTTGCTGCACTTGGACTTGTGCCCCATGTGGATGAGTCCAGACTAGTTTGCTGGATGACAAGAGGCCATGTGGAGCAGCTGCCCAGCTGGCTGCAGATGTGTGAATGAACCCAGGCAAGACCAGGAGAATTGTCCTTCTGAGCCCAGCCCCAAATTAATAACTCACAGTACCGCAGGATAAATAAATGGTGGTTGTTTAAGGCCACTATGTTTTAAGGTGATGTGTTACTACCCAGTAAAAGCTAACTGAGACATACAGGTATGAATGAGTAGGTGGTCTAGGGGATACAGTGTAATGGGAGCAGAAAGAATGCTATGACAAATATGTGACAGGGAAAAAATACACCAATAACATTTGGAAACTGGCTAGCTGGTAAAAGAATGTATTTGAGAATAAGAAGGGAGAGTGTGGAGGTGCACACCTGTAGTCCCAGCACTCGGGAAGCCTGAGGCAGAAGGACTGTCACAAGTTCAAGACCAGCCTGATCTACATAGTGAGTTCAAGGCCGGCCTGACCTACATAGAGAGACCCTGTCTCAACAAAACAAAGAATATTTTATAAGAAGGGAGTTAAAATACTTAAAATATAATTAAATATAAACAGAGATAATCACTTGACATGCTAAAAAATAAAATCCCCATTTAAAAAAAAATCTAGGGATATAGGGGTTGGGGAGTTAGCTCAGTGGTAGAGCGCTTATCTAGCAAGCACAGGCCCTCGGTTCAATTTCCAGCACCCACCTTCCCAAATCTAGGGATATCTTTTTATTCACCCCTTCATCTTTTTCCAGATCTAAGCAATACAATGTTTTCTCAAACGATGACTATGCAGATTCCTAGGCCCAAGCTCAGAATTACTGAATCAGCCTCTGTACAGTTGGAGCTAGAGAGTCTGCAGTTTGTATGACATTATTAGATTCTGACTTGAAAGGGTGTGAACTACTATTCCACTAAATGGAACTACTGTGTGTGAACTCTCTGTGAGCTACAAACCCCCACTGAAAGGTTCCTTGTGATTAATAATGAACCTAGAGTCTGTCCTTGAAGGCCCCAGACTGAGTTCTTTTTTTTTTTGGTGCCGGGGATCGAACTCGGGGCCTTGAGCTTGCTAGGCAAGCACTCTAACCACTGAGCTAAATCCCCAGCACCCCCAGACTGAGTTCTAACACCACAAATACACCTTTTCTTCAGGGCACAGGGGCCAGCTGGTGTAAAAAGTTCTAAAGACTAAGTTCCACAGCCTCACAGTACAAGAAGGATTCTGCATATTTTATACAGAAATGATGCTCTAAAATAAACGTTTAACTAAAATGACACATGCATTAAGTTTATCTTGTCTAAACTGTGGTGGTGGACAGTGCTGAGTTATTTACATTCCAATTCAGATGGCACAACCCTCTATAATCAACTGAACTGACCCCAGAGAAGCCATTCAAAATGCTGTAGCATTATAAAAAGAACTAGCATTTATTGACCACTTATTGTGTATAATATCTAATTTCATCACACAAAGAAGTGGATATTGTTATTTCCTCTTTACAGATGAGGAAACTGAAGTACAGAGTGGATGAGTAAAGTCACTAAAGTCTCTTAGGCAACATGTGGAAGTTAGAATCAGAAGCCTGGCTGCTGGCCTGTACAGCCCATGTTCCCAAACGCTGGTTATATCCTCTCCTGCCTCCAAACACAATACAGTGCAGTTGTGGACCCTGACAGCTGAAAGACCCAGTTCACATCCTGGTCCACTGTGTAACCAAGGGCAAGCAATGTAAGTATCTTTAAATCTGTCACCTCAGGTACAATACATGTGCTGCCGAAGTGACCAGTCTCCTTATCTATAAAGCAGAAGTAGGTACCTATTTCAGAGACAGCAATAGACTAAATAACAAATACGAATGTATCTAGAATGTTACCAGGCCCTGTTCACTAAATGTTGGCTCTTTTCCTCTTTCAAAAAGAACACCTAAACTCACCCATTTACATATTGTAATGGAAACTTCTCCAGAAGTCTTTGCTCAGTGTAAAAATGCTATCACCACAATTCAAACAACATGTTGAAAAGGAACAATTCAGACATTTTGACTAATGAGGTCCATACTAAACAGCAGAGGGAAAAATACTGTAATTGCCACACTTCTGTTCTCCATCAATGCCCTAAGGATGTTTTAACTGGTCATTTTTGATCTAGATACTGAATGCCTGGGAGATGATCTGACCAGCCTGGCCTAAGGCAGGATTAGTCATCTCCTAAACCCTGACCCTGACTCTAAGCTCTAAGCAGACATGTAGACTGCTGAATCTGGGGGATCCCTGTACTCTTATTCAAATATGGAGAAACATTAATTTCTAGTCTCCTAATAAAGGTCAGCTGTGGGGAGGCTCTCTGAGAGATGTTTGGGGGTCATTCCTATGGGACTTTCCCACTTTTCTAGTTATTAGTCAGCAGCACCATGTCTAGAATCCTTCACATAGTATAAGATATCCCTAGGTAGAGACTATATGCTTGTACTATAGCCCCTCTAAACCCCTGGGGGATATTTTCTCAGAGAGGTAGTGCTGGTACCTGCTGCACCCTCCCTGTCCTACCAATGTCCTATAAAGTCAGCATCGAATTTCAGGATCACAAGCCTCTAATCACCAGCACACATCAGAATGTGCTAGGGTAGAGGTCAACATGACTCCATTGCCAATACAACATTAATGAGAGGAGAGAAACAGTTTTCCATCAGAGCTGCAGAGGAAGACTCTTTCCAGCCCACCTAAGCATTTTGATAGCTATGGACCATCTTCAGTTCTTCCCAGAACCGAGTGACAGCCCTAAAAGTGAACTTTTGGGCTGGGCATGATGTCACACATCTATAATCCCAGCACTCAGGAAGCTAAGGCCAGCCTGAACTACAGAGTGGAGACCCTGTCTCAAAAACAAAACAAACAAACAAACAAAAAACCAAAAAAAAAAAAAAAGAAAACAAAAAACCAAACAAAAAAAGTGAACTTTTGGTACAAATTGAAAATACTTCATCCCTTTGACATATGTCTGTTGGAATAAAAAAGGCTGCATCTTATACTAAATCTTAGAATGACAATCATTCCAAAATACAAAGTCATTATTTACTCAAGAAGATTATAAATTTTCCTGAAGCCCACACAAAACTTCAAGAGTGGCATTCCATCTCATTTCAGAAGAACCAGTAGAAGGCACTTAAAAGAGTCTTTCTCTAATCTAAGGAATCTCTGGGCCAAGTACTACGTAGGCCTTCAAGCTGTAGATCTCTTCATCTTTTTGGTATACTGTCAGTCTAAGGGGTCTGTACGCTAAATACTTTAAGGAAGCCAATGCAACTTGAAGAGTTATCTTCCTATTACCAAATGTGGAGGATTATATTTCCAAAGATGTTTGCAACCGTATCTCTGGTCATACATGTTCTACAATCTGACCTATCAAAAGTTGGAGTCAAATTCCTCTCCTTCGAATTGGAGCAGGCTTGTGACTGCTTTGACCCTAGAACATGATTAGAAATGACGTGTGTTCTAAGGTTAGATCATAAAAGGTGATGAAAGCCGGGCATGGCGGCACATGCCTATAATCGCAACACTCTGTGAGGCCGAGATGGCAGGATACAAGTTGAAGTTCAGCCTGGGCAATTTAGCAAAACTTTCTCTCAAATAAAAAATAAACAAGGGCTGGGGATATAACTCAGGTGAAGGCCCTGGGATCCATTCCCAATACTGAAAAAAAACAAAACCAAAGCAAAACAAAAAACAAACAAAAAACGAAATGAACAAATGTGAAGATTTGGGGAAACTTGTTATATGGCAACGGTTAACTGGAACACGATTTCTCAACCTAACCTTGCTACCATTCTTTCCTAAAGGTCATATTACAAATTTCCATTCCTTTCTCTCTCTCTCTCTCTTTTTTTTTTTTTTTCCCTTGGTAGTCCTAGGAATTGAACCTAAGCCCTCATGCGTGATAGGCAAGCACTCTACCATTGAGCTACATAATCAGCCCTCTTTTAAAAAATTTATTTTGGGACAAGGTCTCACTAAGTGGCCAGGGCTGGACTCTAACTTTCGACCCTCCTTTTTCAATCTCCCACAGTGCTGAGATTACAGGAACATGCAGTTAATAGCTACAGAGCCACTGTGCAAAATGGAATTCCACCTGTAACCATAGTCACTGAGACAAATTTCCTTTAATGAAAAATTGCAGTGCTGAGGAAGATTAAATATACCAATGGTTTGACAAGGGATGCAAACAGGCTTTTGTGTCAATTATTTAAATAATCTTGTCCAAGAATAGGTGCTTTTTGGCTAGAAATCAAGTGGAGAATAGAAGGCCTAGGAGTTAGGCTCCAGATTGAAGGGTAAAATTAAATATAAAAGACCTTCCTTGTTCAAAGCAGTGCCTTGAACTTGTTCTAAAGATTAATTGTCAGGATGTCTGGCAGGGCATCTAGAGATGAGCAGAAGCCCTTGTGAGTCTGGTCTGCTTTCATAGACGTTCTCTTTCCGAAATACTTACCTAAACGGTACAGATGTTTGCAGCTTTCAGGCGCTTGGCCAGAGTTCCTGGAGGCTGCAAACTTTCTAGCCCTGGTCACACACAGTTATCGAACCCTGCCACTTTTGTCTCCACCACTATTTAGGGGCCTCACTAGCAGGGGAACTTTGGAGTTCCATTCTTGGAGATGATACTTTGCCTGGACCTGTCAGGCACCCTGAAAGCTATACCCAGGACTCCCCAGCACTGGATTTCAGGAGTTTGTGCTTCCTCCAATTTAGTGATGTAAACTTGTTCTTGTACTTTTGCTTTCTTTTGTGTAATCGTGTGTGTGTTAATCAACAGTTCATTAAACTTTGTTTGATTGTTTTACTTTGGTGTTAAGAGGCTTTTGTTGTTTGTGAATCCAGACTTCTAAATGAAGCAGCTGCGACCGTAGCCTCTTTAAGGTTACACAGATACATAGGGACTTTAGTCACAAGCCAAGATGATTCACTCTTCTCAATAAACACCCACCCTTTCGGCACTCCTGATAGATGACTTGCAAAGAATCAGTCCAAACATTTACCTAAAAGAAAATTACTATTTTGTCTCTATATAAACCAATACACTATTGCTCTGTACAGCAGACTATATCCCTGTCCCAAATATTCCCAAAAAGAACTCCAAAAAAGTAATGAGAAATTTTGTTTTTGTTCAGTTTGTCTTTTAAAAATTTTAACAAATCAAGCTTATTAAAAGACAGTTACGTATTCATAGTAACCTGTGTTCAAATTAGGGGGATTAAAAAAAACTAATATAAAGGGCAACAGATTTTCAGCTTGAGACTATTGTTTGGAAGCAGCTACCTAACTCCCCATATATACCTTCAAATTGTTACCTGAAGCCACCCTTCCCACCCTTTGGCCTTCTTGCCAAAGTTCTTTCAATTATAAAGAAAGCAGTTTTGTGGGGCATGCTAGTGCACACCTGTAGTCCCAGGACTCAGGAGGCTGAGGCAGGACGATTGCAGCGAGTTTGAGGCCCGTCTGGGCTACATAGTGAGTTCAAGTTCAGCCTGAACTCCATAGCAACACCCTCTCTCAAAAAAAAAAAAAAAATCAGTTTGTAGCCAGACATAGTGAAACATACCTATAATCCCATACTCCCAGATACTCCAGAGGCTGAGGCAAAGGCTTTGGTTTCAATCCTCAGGAGAAATTATAAAAAGGGAAGCAAGCAGTTTGCAGGCTATTAGAATCTTAAAGTAGAAAAAAATGAAGGCTTTGACAAACAAAAATTAAGCTTTTTAGGAAACTAGAACAAAAGTCAGATATTCTTTTTAAAAGTATGTTTAAACAAACTCGATCTAATAACTGGTTTTAAATTTATAAATGTACATAGTGAGTTCAAGGTCAGCCAGAACTACATAGTGAGACCCTGACTCAAAAAACCTAAACAAACAAATAAATAAATAAATAATAAATCTAACCCTCCCTGTTTCCCTCATGTAAAAAGTAAACAAATATATGGTTAGTATATAAAGGTCTCGTTCAGGAAGACTGCGATGGTCAAATCCAAGAAAGTGGGAAGATGACGACCACTTGGGAGTGATGGGAACTCGGGAGTAACACTGTCAAAATATTATTCTAGTTGAAGAAAAGCAGTACGCCTGGGCCTGCTTCTAAGACAGTGAGTTATTCCTGTTGGTACCCAAGCAGCTCGGGGACCCTGACTGCTGGCTTGCCACCCATCAAATAATTGGAGCATCCCATTCCCCGCGTCTCGGTACATGGCACAGACCGGCCCTGGAGCAGACAAAGCCCCAGACCTCCGCAAGACAACGCGGTCCCCCACTGCATTCTTGCAGTCCAGTCCCCCTTCCTTCCCTTTACCTGGATCTGCTCTCCTGCCCCCAAAGACCCTTAGGCTCACACAGGTCTGCCATTCCCACGTGCCGTGGGTTCTCCCGGGTCTCGAGCCCGCAGTGGGAACTCGAGGCCCGGGTTTGGGACCCCACAGGGAGCCGCCCTGGGGTCCGTGCATCTGGGATGAAGCCACCATCTGGGATGAGCCCAGGTAATCAGCTCAGCAGCTCAGTTCCTACCTGGGTGACCACACTCTCGCGGCCCCCTCCCATCCGCGCCGCTAGCCAATCTGGGCTCCGCCTTTTGGGACGGCAGTCAAGCCCAGACTCAGTCAAGTCCAGTGGCGAGGACCTTTGCTTCGCCCGGCTCCCCTCTGCCACCTTCCTCTCTGTCCAGTAGTACTTGCCTCACTGGAAGCCGCCATCCCGGGCGGCCGCACTGGGCACAGTTCCCGCTGTCCATTGGCTGTTACCTAGGCAACCGGGAGCAACGCTACTCCCTATTGGTTCAGTCCGCCTTTGTGCCATCTTTGTGCGGGGCGAAGTGTTACCAGAGCCCTGGCTGAGTATCTGAAAGAGAGGTGGGGCTGAGCCTGAGGCCCGACCTGTGCAAACCCCAAAGAGCTAGAGAGGACTCAGGTCTCACCTACCTAGAGACTACGTAGCAGCAAAGTTAAGCCCCCTCCAAAACCAAACTTTCTTCTTCAGCCTCCTTGCCTACTTGCTCGAGCGGCTAGATCCTTGCAGTTGTTAGTTGTCCCTGCCGCTGAGTTTTAACGACAGAACTTAAATCTAGTTTTAGAGGTGCTGTTTTGTAATATGATTGCACTCGGCAGGGCAACTGCTCTTTCATAACCTTGCTCCAAGCATTGTAATATCAAGATACTTTTGTATTCATTATAGAGATTTATGTTGTCACGACCCAGATCCTTTGTGTTTAAAATATAATACCCTAATCTTCCCCAATATTATGCTTATCAGTCCGTGTGTCCGTGTTTATTTAGTGAACTATATAACCCAGGCTGGCCTTGAACTAGAACAGGATGGCCTTCAACTTTAACAGGACAATCCTCCTGCCTCAGGCTCCCAAGTGCTAGGATCACAGGAATCCAGCCATCTCTGATCCAGCCACCTCTTACCACATGAGGCTTTTGGGGGGACATCTAGATACAAACCATAACAAATGGAGAAAAAAACCCTCAGAATTCCAGGGAGCATTCCAAACCTGGGATTCAGTTTTGGGCTGAATATACATAAGATGAATAGCACCAAGAAATCATCTCTGTAGCTATGGCCCATAGGACACAAGAGGCATCACTTAGCTATTTGATGATTAGATAGGAAAGGGGCCATGTGAGTTGTAACCCAAAGGGTCAACTGAAGCCAGCATGGTGGTGCACGCTTGGAATCCCAGCACTCAGAAGGCTGAGTCAGGAGGATTGTGAATTCAAGGCCAGCCTGGGCTACATAACTAGACTCTGTCTCAAAAAAAAAAAAAAAAAAAAAAGACAGTATGGAACTTTGCGTAGAATCATTTATTTGGTCAGAAAGTTTAACATTCTCATACAAGCAATTAAACAATAGTTCTTTCAATGTAATACTCCCAAGTTAGTTGTGGCAATAATTTGACTTCAGAAAGAATGATTGTAAAACATTGTTGACTATGTGGCTGATCATCTTTCATTAAAACTCATACTTTTAGTCTGCCAATTACTTTAAAACCAACAGTGTTAACAATAACCTACTGACAAAAGGCTTTTTTTTCTTTTTTTTGGTGCTAGGAATTGAACTCAGGACCTTGTGCTTGCAAGGCAAGCACTCTAACTGCTGAGCTAAATCCCCAGCCCCCCAAAAAGGCTAACGTTTGTTGAATGTTTTTTATGCATAAGTACTCTGCTGTGTGCTTTACATACAGATTTTTATTTTTATTTAATCAAGTGAGATAAGGATGATTTTTCCCATTTTATAGATAAGAAAACTGAGGCTTAGAGAGATTAAGTAACTTTTCCAAATTAACAATAGTAGAGCTAAAAGTCAAACTCAACTGTCTCTGATTTCCAAGCTCATGTTTCTTTTTTTAAAATTTATTTTATTTAATTATTTATTTTTTTGAGACAAGGTCTTGCTTTGTAGTTCAGGCTGGCCTTGAGCTCACTTTGTAGCCCAGGCTGCCCTTAAACTTGTGGCGATCCTCCTGTCTCAGCCTCCTAAGGGCTGGGATTACAGGTGTGTCCCACCATGCCTGGGTTCAAGCTCATGTTTCTAACTATTATGCCCCACACTTTGTTTTTTTTTGAGACAGGGTCTTGCTGTGTAGTTCATGCTCGCCTTGAATTCACTGTGTAGCCCAGGCTGGCCCAAAATTTGAGACTATCCTCCTGCCTCAGCCTCCCCAGTGCTAGGATTACAGGTGTGCACCAATATGCCTGGCCTACACTTTAGAAGGTAGTGTTTGTTGGACATATGCCTAGCATGTGTGAGGCCCTAAGTTCATCCCCAGCTCTATCCCCCCCCAAAAAAGACAAAGTGAGTATAAATTTTAATTATCCCCACTAACTATGCACCCTCCTTCAGATACCACCCATTCTTTTTCTATAGTTTCTTCAAGGTCCTGGGCCTGGAGTAGGTTGACTCCACATCACTTCTCTAATCAGCAGCTGTTCTCCAAAGTTCCCAGCGGCCATTCACATGCTAGACACCCTCTGGTTGGGTCTCCAAGCCCTTGAGAGCCCAACTTAATGTAGCTTCCCCTCAGTCAAGCAGGTTGCTATCTGTCTCCTCAGATTCTAACCTTCCTTTTCCTTTCCTCCAGCAACTCTTCTGCTTTGTGTATCTTCCTTTCCGCCCTACCCCCGTTTCCTCAGTGATTTAATTACACACATCTTTAGGCCTCAGCTCATAGCACAGGTTCCACCTACTGCCTTTGTTGGCTCTCCTGCCTCTCCAAAGTGGTGAAGCCCTGTAATGGACTTTTAGTATATGTGCTGCTGAAGTGAGCACTGTAATGGACTTTTAGCTGGCATTGTTGCCTCAGCAAGCTGTGGTCTCAGCTTGAGAGCAGGGCTGCATCTTCCTACTCTTTCCCACTATAAAAATGTATTGAGCATCTACTGTATTTATGAGGAGGAATAGGGTGTGGCTTGACCTGTCTGGGAAGATGGACATGACCTAGGGGGAGTGGCCTTGACCTGCGCCTCTTCTCACAGGATTGGGAATCTCTCACAACAGAATCCAGATAAATGTGAATGGTACTGCGAGCTTGCTCTCTTGCTCTCTTAACCCCCTTTGCCTCCTGACCGCAAACCCATGCTCCATCTTTAGCTCCCTTGCCTCCCACTCCTTTTCAGATTCCCTACCTGCAGCAGCGGCTGGTTATTTCATTCACCTGCCAAAACTAGTCTCCCTTTTGTTACTTAAATAAACCTTAATGCCCTAAAATTCGCTCCCGCAATTCATTGCCTGTGTGACTAAAGAACCTGGAATGCCCCTTGTCCTCCAGCATCATTTAGACACTGAGCTTTTACAGTGGTGAATAAAAGTCATGGACGCTTACCTCGCGAAAATTTTTAGTCTCATGGGACTATATCTTTCCTCAATTAACAAGCACTGGACAATTGGGCCGGCCACTATATATGCTGCCTGAGGGCTGGGATTTTTTTTAAAAAGCTTTTTATTTAGATGGAACAGGGAGGTTGTTTCTTTGCTTCACTGCTGTCTCTCTCTAGCACTTAGAACATAGTAGGTGCTCAAATAATGATACAAAGATGACCTTTCCTCCAGCTTCACCACTAGTTCATAGCAGGCGCTCGTTTAACGCGTGACTAATAACTACCTTGCTGTTTTGAAAGCACCCCAAGACCTGTCAGCCAATTGGAAGTTAAGGGCGGGGCGGAGATGGTCCGGGGCAGAGGGTGTGTCTGACCCGAGTTTAGTTCCCAGAGCATGCGCAGTCTTCAGAGAAGGTGACGGAAGAAAAATGCGTAAGCCATGATTGCGTAGAGCAGATTCTGATTGGCTACTGTTCGCGCGTGAGGGGCCGTGCCTACTGGTCGCCAAGTAAACAGGACAGGCTAGGGGCGGGGTCAAGGAGGCGCCGCGGCCTGGTTGGCCGGGCAGGAGGTGGGGGGTGCCGCGGATTGGTTCCGGCCGCGAACTCAGCTGTGTAGCTCGCCGGGTCCCGGAGCCGGCGACCTGAGGGATGGACGAAACGAGCCCACTTGTGTCCCCCGAGCGGGCCCAACCCCCAGAGTACACCTTTCCGTCGGGCTCCGGCGCTCACTTCGCGCAGGTTCCAGGCAGCGCGGTCCGCGTGGCGGCGGCAGTCGGCTCCGGCCCCTCTCCGCCGGGCTCTCCGGGCCACGACCGCGAGCGGCAGCCCCTGCTGGACCGGGCCAGGGGCGCGGCGGCCCAGGGCCAGACTCACACTGTGGCGGTTCAGGCCCAAGCGCTGGCCGCCCAGGCCGCGGCAGCAGCGCACGCCGCGCAGGCTCCCCGCGAGCGGAATGAGTTCCCCGAGGACCCGGAGTTCGAGGCGGTGGTGCGGCAGGCCGAGGTGGCCATCGAGCGCTGCATCTTCCCCGAGCGCATCTACCAGGGCTCCAGCGGAAGTTACTTCGTCAAGGACCTTCAGGGGGTGAGCGCGGGGGCGGGACCCGGGCGCTAGGCGGGCGCGGGTTGGCGAGGAGGGGGACCGCATGGTGCAGAAAAGAGAAACTTCAGAGCTAGTCCCTAGCAGGGTTTGAGGATGCCTCCGAGGACTGGAGATAGGGAAGCTCTGCGGAGTGAAGAAATAAATCAGAACCTTTTTGGTGGGGGAGGCTTGAGCGGAAAATGAAAAGAGGAAACTGACTAGATACTGGCCATGAGTTTAGCTGTGTGGTGAAGTAATCTGCCTCAGGACAGAGAGGCGCGGGCACGAGTTGCTTTCTGGTAGATTCCTTAGCGTTAAACTACGGGGATTACTATTCGGCAATTGGCCTACAGATTTTGGGGCTTTGGGCCTGTTCTCTCTTTTTGGACCCAAGCCGTGCGTCACTATTCTGGAGGACAGGTGACCCATCTGAGGATTCAGTTCCATCCTTCTGTGGGGGTGTCTCCCGCCAAGGCCCAAGGTCTTTTATTGAAAAACCGTGGTGATAGCATGGGTGGACTCACTAGTTTCATCTGTTCTAGTTATCTAGTTATTGCTCACCTTTTTTTTTTTTTTTCTTTTGGAGTCAGGGTCTCCTATGTAGTTCAAACTGGCTATGAACTCTCTATGATCACCTTGAACTTTCAGCGATCCTCCTGCCTCAGCCTTCGAAGTGCTGGGACTATAGGCGTGCGTCACCACACCCAGCTATTGGTCACTTCTGGGAAAAGATTCAAATCATTTTCAGAGGTTCTTTAGAATGCAGATTTTAGGAATACAGACTGTTATCTTACTTTCACCCCCCCCACTATCAGCAGTTTGTTTTTCAGTTAATATGGAGTTTTGCTGACCTTTATTTTGTCCTCTGCATGTCTATGTAGAGAGACAGGGATACGATGGTGTATGGAATGACCAGATCAGTGGAGAAGTGACCTTTTATTCTTTTGAGAAATGTGGAAGACTTAAGGCGTTTGACCCAGATTAGAGGTACAATTTTAAGAGCAGTGGGTCAAGAAATATGAAGTTTTGGCTGGGCATGGTGGCACTTGTCTGTAATCCCAGCATTTGGGAAGCTGAGGCAGGAGGATCACAGCAAGTTCGAGGCTAGCCTAGGCTATGTAGTGAGTTCAAAGCCAGTCTGAACTACACAGTGAGACCCTATCTTTCTCTCTCTCTCTTTTTTTGTTTTTTTGAGACAGGGTCTCGCTATGCAGTTCAGTCTGGCTTTGAGCTCATTATGTAGTTCAGGCTGGCTTCAAACTTGCAGTGATCCTCCTGCCTCTGCTTCCCTAGTGCTGGGATTACAGGCCTGTGCCACCATGCCCAGCTGAGATCCTATCTCAAAAAACAAAAACAAACAGAAAGATGAAGTCTTCATTAAATTTTCACATGTGCTGGAAATGGTTCATAGGAAAAATGTATTATTGTCACACTTATTAAAATGATGTGTGTTGGCTACATGTGGTGGCTGGGGATATAGCTCAGTGGGAAGGCCCAGGGATCAATTTCCAGTACTGCAAAAAAATCAACCACATGCAGTCAGAGAGCATTTCTGCTGTCAACTCTGTTTACATAAGCTAGGTTGGAGAACGCTTTGAGAGTCATATTTCTTTCCAAGATCCTTTAATAAGGGAGTTTGAAAGTACAAATGGGAACCATCATTTCTAGAAGCAAAGAAAGGTATTATGTCCTACATGTCAATCAGATGCTTTCATCTTTTTTGAGAACAGAATGAGATTTATTCAATATATGAGTTAGCTTGTTGGCCAATATAAGAATGGACTAACATTATTTTTGATAGAGTTCAAGAGGAGGAGGAGGAGGAGGGAAGGAGGGAGGTTTTGTTTTCTTTCATGACACTGTTACACCTCCCTTGGAAGTGTGTCAAGTCAGTTAAGAAGTGATCTAATTCTCTGACAGATGAGAGTAATAGGATCTCTCAATTTCCCTGGCAGGTAAAGTACTACCACTTTAGTACATACACAGAGAATGAGTTTTTGGTGATATTCAGTATCCCAGTCTCTAAATTTTACTATCCACTATTCTTTGTTAGAAGGGAAGTCAAAACCTGGATGGCCCAACAAAATTTATTCGTGTTCCCACTTAGGACAGTCCTAAATGTGTAGAGGATTAGTCTGGCCCACATACTCCCTGTAGTTGGTATTGTTCTCTTTGACCTTGCTCCAGATGTATTTATTTTATTTAACAGATACTTACATAGCACCTACTATATGGCAGGTACTGTTTTAAGTGTTTTACAAATAGTAACTCAGTCCTCTTAACCACGCTCAGAAGTGTGTACTGATATTATCTTCATAGGTAACAACACTGAAGCACACAGTATAACTAATTTGCCCAAGCTCTTGCAGCTAGCAGGTGGTAAGCAGGTGTATTGGCTCTGGAGGTCATGGTCCTAACTATTAGTACTCTGCTGTTTCAGTTAGTCAGTCATCTGAATTTCTGGATTCTGTTTTTGGCTACTATATTGGTTGGTATTAAATTTGGCTACTTCTGGGCGTGGTGACACACACCTGTGATCCCAGCACTCAGGATGCTGAAACAGGAGGATCGACTCGAGTTGGAGGCCAGCCTGTACTATATAGTGAGTTCAAGTCCAGCCTGAACTACATAGTGAGAACCTGTCTCTAAAATAAAATAAAATAAAATAAGCTATGTGTGACAGATATTTTAATAATGACTTGGACAAAGGTTCAGTTGTCTCTCATGTAAAGGAAGTCAAAAGGCTGCTTAGGGTTGACATGGCATTTCAGTTTTTCTTTTTTTTTGGCGCCAGGGATTGAACTCAAGGTCTTGTGCTTGCTAGGCAAGCACTCTAACCATCAAGCTAAGTCTCCAGCCATTCTATAGTTTTTCTTGGATGCAGGTCCCTTTTATCCAGGATTTAGCCATCATTAATGTGTGGCTACTACCTCATGCCCTCCAAGATCGCTGCTTAAAATGTTTCTGCTTTTCAGTCTGTTGGAAGAAGGAAAGGGAGAGAAAGACTATGTCTCCACCTTTAGGTCCTTTCCCAGAAGTTGGACCAAACTCTTCTACCTACATTTCAGTGTCTAGAATTTAGCTGCAGTAGTGGTTGGGAGCTGTGATCTTTATTCTGCCCAGCTAAAAGTCAGGAATCTGGTATCCAAGGTAGAAGGGGAAATGGATTGGGAGAACCAGGACTTTCTGTGATAGCTACTTCTGAAACTTAGTTCAAAAGATTCTTGATTCCATTTTCCAATTCCAGGTGTGGTGGTGCAAGGCTGTAATTACAACTATTTGGGAGATTGAGGCAGGAGGATGGATAGTTCAAGACCATCCTGGTCAACTTAGTGAGGCTGTGTCAAGATATAAAATTAAAAAGGGCTGGGTGTGTGGCTCAGTGCGGAAGCCCTAGGTTCAGTTCTCTCAATACCTTTAAAAAAAAGTCATGGCGAAGCGTGCTCACGTTTTCCCTGTTTGCTTATATCCTTGTACTTTAGGTCCTGTATTTACTCAATTACAGATTTTTTTTTTTTTTTTAGTGTTTCTCTTTCATGTGGCCAGTAATACCACATGTTCATATTGGCAGGAATCACAGAATCTCATGAGACCTACTAGTTTTAAGAGGATTAAATGAGGTGATATTACTGTATATACCAAGCTCATGGTTCTGCAAAGATCAAAGAATGAAGTCATGAACCGAAAGAGGAGGGTAGGGGAGTTTTATTGGAAATGAGAAGAATAGCTCCTGGATTTCCAGGAGGGGACCTAACTTGGTGACCACATGACCTCTCAGTCTGAAGCCAGTTACTGTACAAATAAGCAGAACACAGGAATTGCTCGATTTTTCAGTGGTCACTTATCACTTGTGGCTCTGTGGATTTAAAATGACCAATTTGAACGGTTCCTTTAAGGAAACTGAGATTTTAGAGGAAAAAAATTGTTTTTTGCATTTTAATTTTCTTAGAACTAAAAAAAAAAAATTTCCGCAGAACTCTGGAGTTTAGCAGGGAGTGGCTGCAACTCTTCTTAGTAGGGAGTGAGCTGCATCCCACGTTGTTTGAAGAAAAGTCCTAGTTCACTATTATTTTAATTCTTATCAAGATTGCTGGGCACCAACTCTGTCTGAGGCCCTTCCCCTAGCTAGCTGCCTTACTCATAAGCTAACTAAACTGTTTTCTACAATATCATATATGAAAGCCTCTGGCATAGTTCCTGGTGCTTAGGGGGAGCTCAATCACAGTTTTTTGTTTTGTTTTGTTTTTGGATTATATACCTATTGACCTCTGGATTAGGCTTTCTTAGATACATGACTTTGAACAAGGTAAAAGTAGTAACTTTGAGAAGACGCTGTCATAATCATGGAGAATAGCATTTCATTCTGTAGTGCTAATTGTTGCTTGCATCAGAATATCAATTACAATGTTTGTAAAGACACTGTCCATAGCTGGGTGTTCTTGCACACAGGCCTGTGATCCTAGAATGTTGGGAGCCTGGAGAATTGCAAGTTTGAGCCCAGCCTGGGCAGCTTAGTGATTTAGCCAGACCCTGTCTCAAAATTTTAAAAAAAGGAGTGGTGGTGGTGAGTTTAGGGCTGTAACTCAGTGTGAAGGCCCTGCAATCGCCAGTACTGGGGGAAAAAAGAAGTCCACATATTCTATGAACTTAGCCTCCTATCAGTAATTATCAGCATTTTATTTATTTATTTTTTTAAAAAAATTTTTTTTTTAATTTTATTTTAAACCAAGAACATGTATTGGTACATTCTACATACAATGGTCACATTCATTACATTAATTCTGTACCTATACATGATGTATCTTGGTTCTCCCCCCTCTCCCCCCCTCCCCTCTGCACCCTCCCTCCCTATTTACAGCAGTTTATCATGAAAGTGGTAACTTTTGCCATTTTTCAAACATAAAATTGTTATAATATTGAATATGCTTCTCCCAACTACCTGTACCTTCTAAGAAATTTTCATATCCTTTCAGTTAGTTGAGAACCACACTGGTAGCTATCACAAAATAATCTTGGAGTAGAATTCTTTTACTAAAATTTGTTTTAGTAAAACAAAACAAGTCAAGCTTACAGCCTAAACAGATGTAGGTTTTGAGATTTTAAGTATTACCTGCCATCTGAATTAAGGTGCTGTCCCAAGTCTCAAGTTATAAAGGATAGGGCAGATTGGATGGCTGGCAGTTGGGTGAGCAAACAAACATAGTCAAGATTTCTTTCACTATATTCTGGATATTTGGACTCCATTTTCTTTCAGAGTTTAATATACTTAGAGTAGTACATTCTTCCCTTTTGTGTTAACATATCAACACATTTTAGCTACATAGCTAACCAAGGACTGCTGTTTCCCAACGTTCTCTAATATAGAACACAGCAGTTCTCGAGGGTGGTCCAGGACCCCTAGGAGTTCCTTTTTTGGGGTCTAAGAGTAAAAATTATTTTCATAATGATTTTAAGAGTTTATTTGCTGCTTTCACTCTCATTTCCTTGTGAGTATAGAGTGGAGATTTCCAGAGATCACATGATATGTGATATTGAAACAGATTGAATACTAAGGAAGATGTGGGAATTCTATTGGCTTCTATGAAGTCTGGCATCAAAGAGATTTCTAAGAATGTGAAATGATGCCAAAATGTTTTCAAAAAGTTTTCATAAAAATATTTCATTTAGGGGTTGGGAATTTAACTCAAGTGGTAGAGTCCTTGAGTAGCAAGTGCAAGGCCCTGAGTTTGGTCCCCAGCACCACCACCCCAAATTTGATATATATTAATATGTAATGGATTTATTTTATTATTAAGTGAGTTAAATAGTTTTAACATTTCACTTTTAATTTTTTAAAAATAAGTCTTTTTTTTCTATGTAGACAGATTTTATTTATTTTCGATTTTTTTGGGTTTTTTTTTTTTTTGTTTGTTTGTTTTTGTTTTTTGGTACTGAGGATCAAACTCAGGGCCTTGTTCTTGCAAGGAAAGCATTCTAACCACTGAGCTAAATCCCCAGCCCATGAGTAGCCTTTTGCTTCCTGGTGCAGTTCTGTTTTCATCTCCAACATCATGGACTGCTACTACATAAACCATCTATACTTTACCACTTTCATGAAACAGGAAGATTAGTAAGTGGGTGTTAAGCAAAAGTGTTTTTAAAAAATTGGCACCAAACTGAAACTTTCCCCTAGATTTAATAAAGGAATTGACAGTGTATTGAAGAAGAAAGGTTGGTGAGAAACATTAGGCAGTCATTTTCTTTCTCAGTTGAATACTGGTGGGTGTCTTTATAATTTGAGTGGTTTTAGAGTTTGTTCTTTATGAATGAGGAGAGTATCCTTGATTATTCAGTAACATAATTTGTTATATGAAGTGAACATTAGTTTTGGTATATGTGCTGCTGAAGTGAGCACAGAACATTAGCTTTGGAAATTCAGCCAGAGGCTGTTTTATGTCTCTGGGAGGGAAACTCACTGCATGCTTGCACACTGTCTTGTTCAAACTAAGTCCGAGCAAATGGTAACAGAATTGGGTTGAGCCGAGCCCTATACTTGGTCATGAAAGGCTTGGGTCTCCCTGTTTCTCTGAATGCCCTTCTGTTCCTCCATCCTTCCTTTCCCATTCCCTCATGTATATAGTCCATACAGTGTTCTTTAATGCAACCCCTAAGTGACTGGATTAACCATAATTTCTAATGCCTTTAAAGAGTCAATGAAATGCTTTCTGATTCTCCATGTGGTGGAAAGAAACTAAGAAGTGTGAGAGGTCAATCTGTAAATGATGTTTGGCTGCAATCTTGGCCTTCAAATTCTGCTTTCCTTAAGTAGGAATATTTAAGCCGTAGCCCTGGTATTTTTTTAGCCCCTGCTTACTGTAGCAGGAATGTCTTGGTCTCTCTTTTGGGAGGATCAGCTTGCTGAGCTCCACATTGTTCCCAGTTGAACTGTTGAGTTCCAAGGCACACTTTGGTTGCCCTGTGGCTTCCCTGTACAGGATCCAGAGAGTTGCAGTGGACTCACCAGTTGTACTCTGAGTCATGAGCCTGTTGCTGCTGCTGTATTGTTGTTCAGGGGCTGGGGTTCCAGGCAAGTGGACACAGAAAAGGATAGTGGTGCTGAGCTTGGTGGTGCACGCCTGTAATCCCAGCACTCAGGAGGCCAAGGCAGGAGGATTGCTGCAAGTTCAAGGCCATCCAGGGCTACATAGTGAGTTCAACATGGTGAGACCTTGGCTCAAAAACACAAAACATCACTCCCCCCCCAAAAGGAGACTGCTAACTGAGGCCTCTTGCTAATGACTTTGGGTAAGAAAATAATTATGAAGACTTAGGACATGAATATGTGCTTTTACTTTTGCCAGTAAGTAAGTTTGTCTTTAAGAATAAATTGATTCTTTTTGTAGGGAGGACGAGAGCTCTGTATTTCTCTTGTCCTCTCAAATCCTTCTAAGACTTTTAAAAGGAACTGGCCTAAAGACTGACCAGTTGAGACTGGACCTGGCCAATTCCTGCTATGAGTATGTACTTACTTAATGGTGGCAGGTGGGTGTATGTTGTCTGTCATGACCCTGACATTCAGAAAGCCATACTCACAGGGAAATGTCTTATGACCCAGATGAGCTTGAGTTGGCAATGGGGTAAGGGGAGAAGAATAATCATATGATATGAAGATGAATCACTTAGTTAGCATATTTGTTTTTTTTTTCCTTTGAATTATCAGTTTGAGGACTGGAGAGAAAGAATGAGATATATGTAAAACAACCTCAGAGGGCTGACTGGCTTGTGGACGAAAATATTTAGAAAGGAGGGCATAATTTCTAAGCATTCCATATTTTCAAGGACCTTAGAGGATTTTTACTGTCAGCTAGAAAAGAAGGATTTACTGTTTATAGTATCTCATATCCTGATTTCTGCCTATCAGAACTACTTAAAAAAACCCCATTTTAGCCAAGTAGCAAATTCTTTTTCCTGTTGTGATTTTTTTTTTCTTGTTGCTGTCTCATTTTGTTATTCCTAAACTTTTTATTTCAAGGCTTTAACATCCAGGAGGTGGGAGTGAAGGCTAACAGAGGATATCACCCATTGATAAAAGGATTTTCTTAACTGCATTCTATCATTTTGTAATATGTTGTTCATTTCTTTTCAATTGATACTTTTTTGAGGCTTTATATCTTTTTTCCTGTGCTGGGGATTTTTTTTTTTTTTTTTTTTTTTGGTGCTGGGGATCGAACTCAGGGCCTTGTGCTTCCTAGGCAAGTGCTCTAACCAGGTGTTGGGGATTGAACCCAAGGCCTTCACACTGAGCTACATCTTCCATTTTTCATTTTTTATTTTGAGACAGAGGCTTGCTAAGTCAGGCTGGGATCCAATTTGTGATTCTGTCTCAGCCTCCCAGAGTGCTAGGATTACAAGTGTGGTGAATTTACGGAGCAACAGTGGTGTGTCTGTGGAAGCCTTGGAAGTTAAAGCTTAGTGATGATAAATTTCTGGCAGACCAAATGGGGCAGGGATACATGCAAAAATTCATGATAAGTTAATTTCTCACTTTTTGGGACAAAGATGACTTTGAAGCCCTTGATTCACAGTATGATGTTATAACCTTTCTGGGAGGGCAGGAAGCAATATTGTGTTCACATAAGATTGCTGCCCAGGACTCAGGATATATAACCACTGAGTTGATGTCTGGATCTTGCCCTTAGAAATGTACAAATCTATTTCCCTTGTTTGAAGCACAAAGTTAGAGGTAGGTGCTTACATGAGGAAAGAGAGATGGAGAAGAGGAGCATAGCAGCAGGGAAGAATGAGGAGGCACCTTCTTAGGCCACAGCCCTTTTTGCACTGGGTTTCTTAGTTGCTGACATGAGCTGGTATCTACAAGCCAGGGAGAAGCCTTTGTCTGACTGTAAGTAGGGATTGTTGGCCTGTGCCTCTCGTTTCTTTCTAGATTTCTGCTGACTTGGTCTGTGGCCACTTTGATCAACTTACCTTCTAAAATATTTCTGGTGCTGGGGATTGAACCAAGGGCCTTGCACTATCTATGCATATGATCTACCACAGAATACACATTTGCCCCTGAACACACCTCCGATGTTCTCTTTTTTGTGTGTTTAGAGGATCATTGCTGTCTTCAAACCCAAGAATGAAGAGCCATATGGGCACCTTAATCCGAAGTGGACCAAGTGGCTGCAGAAGTTGTGCTGTCCCTGCTGCTTTGGCCGTGACTGCCTTGTCCTCAACCAGGGCTATCTCTCAGAAGCAGGGGCCAGCCTGGTGGACCAAAAACTGGAACTCAACATCGTACCCCGTACAAAGGTTGGCGAACCATTTCCAGAGACTGTTAGCACCTGGCCAAAGTTATTCTGAGGCCTAAGAACTGTTATTGGGACTTTTGGTTCAGTGGCGGGTATTTAAGGTTCTCAACCTTTTTGGGGGAGGGTGACAGGATTAGACTTATGATTTGATCATCTGATGAAAGTTATCTTCAGAAGGATACACATACAGATTTTACAAAAAATGTCAGGAGTTTCACGGATGTCAGTGCACATTTGGGGGCTTCCTTGATCTTTGGATCCCAGGTAACCCCAAACTGGTTGGAAACCTAGCTACTTTTGCAGTTCACTCTCTTAGATTTTTGAGACATTCCAGAATTTTAAATACAGCTTTTAAATTATTTATTTATTTTTTTAATGAAATAGGAGTTGCCATGTTTGCATAGGCTGGATCTGAACTGGGCTCAAACCTTTTAGCCTACAGGGTAGCAGGGATTACAGGAGTCTACCACTGTACCTGGCATTAAATACAGGCTAAAATGGATTAGCTGATGTCTTCTAAGCGCTTATGCAAAGTCTGGCAAGGAAGATTTTAGGATAGGCTAAGTGTCAGAGTGAAATGTCTGGCTTGGGCACCTTCAGGGAACTGCATGGAATTTTCATCACTTGTCTTTATTCTGTGGAATCCTGGAACTTGTCTGAACATACCAAAATAGATGCCTGGGCTGGGGATGTAGTTGTGGTAGTGCATTTGCCTCAGATGCACAAGACCCTGTGTTTAATCCCCACAACATACACACACTGGTTCCAGATCCAGGCAAATTCACACATAGAATGGATTTATACATACCCCATATGTGTTACAGATTTAATTGAGATTCTGATGAAGGATTTGGATCATATTCCCACTCCTCTACAAAACATACTTGAATATACAGAATTGAGTGCATATAATTTCAAGGAATTTACTGACATCAGTTTAAGAATTCCTGTACTACAGAGTGCTCCATGAAACTCTCCAAGAGTTATGAGGGGAAGGAATATGCTGATCGATGTACAAACACTTAAGGACATATCATCATGCACTGAGTGTCTAGAAACAACTTAACTGGAACTTTGATCTGATTCCCTAAGGCTGCAGAAGCATCTTCATAGTTTTGAATCTTTTTTTTTTAATTTATTTTATTTTAATTGTACATTTTAGATGTACATAGTGATAACATTCATCATAGGAGATTTGTACCTGTACATGATATATCTTGTTGCTTCTTTTTATAGTTTTGAATCTTAACCCTCTTTGAGAATCTAATGAAAGTTTTAGGTTCTGTTTTCAGAAAAAATGTACATATTTGGAATCAATATTTTACCCATAATTTCACTCTTTTTTGGGGGGGTGGAGGGAGGGTACTGAGGTTCCCATAATTTCTGAAGGAGTGTTCTTAGACCAGATGAAGTCCACCCATTGATCCTCTCCTCTAAATTAAAAACTCCTGTTTGAGGTTTGCTTCACAGGTTTAGGTGGCAGGCTCTGAGGACAAAGATTGATCAGCAGATAGGAACATCCCTTCAAACTTGATTTTGGTTTTCTTAGGGTATTTTAGAAGGGAATGTGACTGTTCTGAATGTTTGATTCTGTTTGCTCTTTGGTCAGTAAAATGTAAACAATAAACCCAACTAGTGGCTGGGGATTTAGCTCAGTGGTTAGAGTGCTCGCCTTGCAAGCACAGGGCCCTGAGTTCGATCCCCCGCACCAAAAACAAAAACAAAAACACCCCAACTAGTTTACAAATTTCTAGAAGTTAGAGACCACTTCTTGAGATATCCTCCTCCCATTCTCAGTACCTAGTAAATTGCTCTATTTATAGTAAATAGGGCTGGGGATTTAGCTCAGTGATTAGAGTGCTTGCCTTGTAAGCACAAGGGCCTGAGTTCAATCCCCGGCACCACAAAAAAAAAAAAAACAAAACTATTTATAGTAAATATTCATTAAGCACCAGCTGACTTAGTGAATGCATGTTAAATTATGAAAAACAATACCAGAGATCTCCCAACATCAGGTCTGTGGAAAAAGTGTTTGACCAGGTTTATAGTTCCCATTTAACACCTAAGTCACTCCGTGGCTTTACTTTTTTTTTTTTATTTTTTGTTACTGGGGATCGAACTCAGGGCCTTCTGCTTGCTAGGCAAACACTCTAACCACTGAGCTAAATCCCCAGCCCTACTCCCTGGCTTTATAGCTCATTCCCTTCCTTTACATTTTTTTCTCTGTGTGTGTAAATAAATAGCACACTTTGACTATCCTTTGTTATACTTAGTGCTCCTAAGTCACCTGTCTAACCTGAAATTCTCACACTGGGCCTTTCCTAGACTCTAGAAACTCTTTTAAATACTCCTTACTCATCATTCCCTGATTTCCTTCCTGTGCAAGGCAGATAGCAGACTGCCCCTGGCCCTCTGCCTGCCAGGGATGCTTTTGCAATGCAGTGGCTAAGAATCAGAAAATGAGTTTAAATTCTGGCTTTGCAGTTTTTCCTCCCTCCCTCCCTCCCTCCCTCCCTTTCTTCCTTCCTTCCTTCCTTTCCTTTCTTCTTTTCTTTTTTTGGCTGTACTGGGGATTGAACCCAGGGCTTTTGCGCTGAGCTACATCCTCAGGCTTTTATTTTTAATTTTAAAACAGGGTCTTGCTAGTTATTGAGCTGGGTTCAAAACTTGTGATCCTCTTGTTCTGGGTTTACAGACCTGTTACATACACCACACACCTGGCTTGCAGCTCTTTATTTGTGTGACTGTTGGGCAAGTCAGTTAACCCCTCTACACTCAGTTTCCTCACTGTAAAAGTAGGGATATACTTTTACAGTGATATAAATAGTTATTACTTTGTTGAGTGGCTATCAAGATTATACAAGATAATCCTTGTAAAGCACATAGCCTTGTGCCTGGCATAATGTGAACACTCCGTACATGTTAAACTGTGGTATTGTTCTGAGCTCTTCTAATCTTTAATGTCACCCCCACATCCCTTTCTTCCCCATCTCTGGTCTTCCTCTTTCCCTGTTAGGGAATTTTAATAGGCCTGAAGATCTTTTCCATCAGAAAGTCAGCAACAGCAGAAACAGTCTTCCATGAGATTGAGATGAGACAGAACTTTGCTGCTGGAGAATAGTAAGAGGAGTCTCACCTTTTCTTGCCTCCCCAACCCTTGTGACAAGATTCTATCCAGTTGATCAGAGCATCTGTCATTATGGAAACAAGGCTCATTTTTCAATGGAACTTCAAATAGTAAGGTTCTAATTCTCATTCACTGGCACTTTCTGCTCTCTGTTCCTGTGATGTTTCAGGTTATGACAGTTTCATTAGTTGTAGGAAAAAGTGGATGGTTGGGAAGAATGATCACAAATCTGACAGGAGGAAAAAGATGGTTTATGGCTTGGGTTTTTGTAGTTGAAATTGATGGAATAGCCTTAGGAAAGCCCTTTTTCCTTCATTCCTATGCCTGAGTGTCCTGATTTGTAAGTTAGGGAATGCCTACCATAGTACCTTGCACATTTATTTTAGGAACCCTGGATGAATAGAAGAAGAGAAAGAGAGATGGAAGGGAATTATTTCTCCTCTAAGGTTCTGAGTTAAGTAATTAGTTATTTGTAATGAATTTTATAAGGCTTGGAAAAGGAATTTTCTAATAAATCTATTTTATTTTATTTTTTCTAATAAATTTAATGTAAGATACTTATATGCTAAACCCCACTTGCTATCAACTCTGAGAGAGGTTCTTAATTTACTCATTCATTATTTTTGTTTATTCATTTAATATTTAATGAGCATATGCCAGGCACTTGTTAGGTTCTGGAGATGTTAATGTGAATAAGATATTCTGTATCTCCCAGATCTCATTAGTTCTAAGAGAGAATTCAGATATAAGAGTGGATCATCACAAGACAAAGTGGTAAGTGGGATTATGGATGCACATATGGATTACCTGATGTCATCACAGTTTGATAGTCAAGTGGAATATAGATAGATGGTCATTACAATTTTTAAAAATAGATGATGAATGTTTTTAGTATAAAAATCAGAAGGCGCTAAAGAGTCAACAGAGAAAAGTAATTCAGTCTCTTCCCAAACCTGTTTGCTGGCTACTCAGTTTCCTTCCTCAGAGTTGTTTACTCTTACAAGTTTCTTTTTTTTTTTGGTGCCAGGGATCGAACTCAGGGCCTTGTGCTTGCTGGGCAAGCACTCTAACCACTGAGCTAAATCCCCTGCCATCTTACTAGGTTCTTGTGTAATATTCCAGGTATAGTTTCTACATAAGTATAGAAGTCCATTAAAAGCAAAGACCAATTTTTTTATTGTATTTTTTTTTTTGGAAAGACGAATTTTTATGTTGATTTTTAATATGAATAATCATACGAGTACAAAATTCAAAAGAAACAAAGGGGATAGAAATTACAGTTGTTCATATCTGAAAAGGTTATAGGCCTTGGGCCTCTTCTAACCCAGGAAGTGATTGTTAGTCAAAGTAACTCACACTAACTGTGGTAACAATTTGTGAATCTCAGTGGTTTACTTATTTTTTGCTCATGTCTATGTAGCAGCTCACGTAGCGACAAGGAATCTGAGCTCCTTTCATGGTATGATTTTTCTATCTCAGAGCTCTTCATTTCTAGCTGTACAGATTGGGAAGTGTGAACTAAGGATCATAGAGATTATAGAGGTCAGCCCAGGAATTGATGAACATACATCACTTTATCAGCATTCCACTGGCCTGAAGTAGCTATATTCCCTATCCTACTTGCTTAGAAGGCTGAGTGAGGAGTGTATTCTTCCTCTGTCTTGGAAGAGGAACAGTATTGGTGAATTTCTAGCTGTTCTCTGCCATAGTGGTATGATTCCTTAAACTTTAATTTGAATATCTCTTCTCTTTCCACTGTAGGTGGTATACCTAGCCAGTGATACCTTCAATTATAGTGCCATTGACCGAGTGAAGTCCCGGGGCAAGCGGCTTGCACTAGAAAAAGTGCCAAAAGTTGGACAGCGATTTAATCGCATCGGGCTACCTCCAAAGGTATTGACTGTACCTGTGTAGCTTATCAAAGATGCTGGTATACAGTGGCATAGTCATTCAAGTGGGAAAGCAAACTGCCTACAGACTTGAAGATAGGCAATGAACAGTCTATCCTGTGGCCCCTTTCTGGTTCCCTGGCTAATCCATAGGGTCTTTGGACTTGGGCTGTAGGGAAACACTTTTGTTCCTTCTTGGTTGCAGGTTGGTTCATTCCAGCTCTTTGTTGAGGGCTACAAAGATGCAGACTATTGGTTGAGGCGTTTTGAAGCAGAACCTCTTCCTGAGAACACCAACAGGCAACTATTGCTGCAGTTCGAGCGACTGGTAGTGTTGGATTACATTATCCGCAACACTGGTGAGTAGCTGTGGATGGTACTGCATCCTGTGCCAGGCTGTGCTGAGGTGTGTGGAAGGCTTCCAGGCATGCAGGATTGGGAGTTAGATGCCTTGTCAGGATGAATATTTGTCCCGTGTTGGAGGGGTCATGCATGTTTAAAGAGGGTCTCAGAGAATACTTTTCCTGGATAAGCTTTGTCCAGACACGTCATGTGTAGTTGGCAGAGGTAGTGAGGCCTGGAGCACTGTTTATATCTTATTTTGGCCTCTTTCCTGGTCCCAGACAAAAGACACTTGGGTCTTCCAAAACATCATGAAGAACTTGCTTATCCTTGACCTCTAGTTATTCGTATAGCATCAAGATCTATCACAGGGGAATTTTGTCTTTTTCTAACTTCTTTAGGTAGATATGTTGATCATTGATTTAAAAAAATTCCCTGGTGCAATTTTAACATGTCCATAACATAATTTGTTTGTCTTGCTGCTGGGCAGCTTTGATTTAAATTTGATTGTTCCGGCTGGCTTAGGCCACCGGTGGCACATGCATGACTGTTTCTTTGGGCAGCTTGTACTGCTTCTCAGGGAGTCTTTAATTACAATAATGCAAAGAAAGGCATTGATTTAGCAGCCTAAATCACAGTTCCTTAAGGGAAACATTAAAATGGTATAAAAAATAGTAATACAATCAATTTGTGGTGCAGCAGTTGTAAATGCATGCTGTATTATATATACTAGGAATGTGGTACTTGTAAGATTTCCATGTTAAAATTTAGAGAATTTATTATTGATAAACTATTCACAAATGTTAATAAATTTCTTTAAATTTAATGAAATAATATAATTCAGGTTGGCCTTGAGCTCATTATGTAGTCCAGGCTGGCCTTGAACTCGTGACAATCCTCTGGCCTCAGTCTCTGGAGTGCTAGAATTAACAGGCATGCACCTATTTTTTGGTTGTTGTTGAGTTTTTGGAGTCCTTTATGTATCCTGGATATTAATCTCTTGTCAGATGTATGATTTGCAAATATTTCCCCCCATCCAGTTGCCTTTTTACCTTGTTGATTAAAAAAAAAGTGGCTTTTTATTGTTGTTGCTTTATGGTGCTGGTGACTGAACCCAAGGCCTTGGGTATGGTGCTAGGCAAGCAATATACTACTGAGCTACATCCCTGGCCCTGTTTTTTGTTTGTTTTGTTTTTTGAGATAGTATTTCACTATGTAATCTAGGTCAGCCTTGAACTTTCTGTGTAGCTCAGGCTGAGTTCGAGTTTGAGATCCTCTAGCCTCAGCCTCCTGAGTGTTGGGGATTACAGGCATGTGCCATCACACCTAGCAGTAGTGTCTTTTGATGCACAAAAAATTTTAATTTGCAAAGTTCAATTTAGTTTTTCATTTTTTGCCTATATATTTTGTGTAATGCTCAAGAATTATTGCCAAATCCAATGTCATGAAACTTCTACCTTATATTTTCTTCTAAGAATTTTGTAGTTGTGTTTTAAATTTAGGTCAGAGATTCATGTTGATTTAATTATCATATATAGTAGTAGGTAAGGGTTCAACTTCGTTCTTTTCCATGTGGGTATCTAGTTTTCTCAGCACCATTCATTGAAAAGACTATACCATTGAGTAGTCTTAGTACCCTTGTCAAAATTATTTGACCGTCTATGTGAGGGTTTATTTCTGGGCTCAGTTTCATTGGTCTGTATGCTTGTCTTAATGTCAGTACCATGCTATTTTAATTATTGTAGCTTTATATTATTTTTTAAAATCAGAAAGTGTGAGTCTTCCAGCTTTGCTGTTTTTCAGGATTGCTTTGGTTAATTAGGGTTGCTTGAGATTTCATAACTTTTAGGATGGGTTTTCCTGTTTTTGCAAAACCCATCATTGCAATCTTGATAAAGATTACATTATAGGTTTGGCGTGTGGCTCAGTCGGGGAGAGAGAGAGAAAGTGCAGAGAGGCAGAGAGACAGAGATTGCATTAAATTTGTAGATTACTTTGGGTAGTAGTGATATCCTAAAATATTAGGTCTTCCAATCCGTGAACACAGAGTATCTTTTCACTTGTGTGTCTTTAATTTCTTTTAGGAATCTTTTATAAGTTTATTTTTACAAGTCTTTCATGTCCTTGCTTAATTCCCAAGTGTTTTATCCTTTTTGAAGCTAATTGTAAATGGCATTGTTTTCTTAATTTCCTTTTCAAAAAGATTGTTGTTAGTAAATAGAAGTGTGTCTGATTTTTGTGTGTTCACTATGTATTTTGCCTCTTTGCTGAATTTTTAGTTCTAACATCTTTGTTGTAGGATCTTTAGGGATTGTATGTATGTGTATAAGATCATATCATCTCTGAATAGAGGTAATTTACTTCTTTTTGGAGGGGGGTGTGCTTGGTTTCACACTCAGGGCCTTGTGCTTGCTAGGCAAGTGCTATACCACTGAGCTAAATCCCCAACCCCGACTTCTTTTTTGATTTAAATGCCTTTTACTCTTTTTACTAATTCTCCTAATTAGGACTTCCAGTGCCGTGTGTGTGTGTGTGTGTGTGTGTGTGTGTGTGTGTGTGTGTGTGTTACTGGGAATGGAATCTAGGAGCTTCACACTAAGCTACGTCTCCAGCCCTTTTAAATTGTCTTTTTTTAATTTTGAGACAGTATCTCACTAAGTTGTTAAATTGCCCAGGTGGGCTTGAATTTGTGATCCTCTTACCTCAGCCTCCCAAATGCTGGTGGTGTCGGGCAGGTGGTCCCAGAGTCTGTTTGCACTCTAAGTTCCAGATTCTTGTTTGTCACAAGCAAAAAAAGTAACAAAAGAAAAGGAAACTGGTTTGGCCACTGGTTTGGCCACGTGAATGAAATAGTCACTGTCAGTGGGCAGTTAGGGATCCAAAAAAGGGAAGGGGGCTAGAGAGCGAGCTAAAGATAGAGCATGGGTGGCTAGGGATTTAGTCCAGTGGTTAGAGTGCTTGCCTCACAAGCACAAGGCCCTGAGTTTGATCCCCAGCACCAAAAAAAAAAAAAAAAAAAGGTTTGAGCATGGATTAAGGAACAGAGGCAACAAGGGCAAGAGTGTGAGCTCGAGGAATCATTTCTATTTATTCTGTCTCAGTTCTCGTGAGAGTTTTCCTGATCCTGTGAGAAGAGGGCATTTGGATTTTACCTCCCAGGCTGATGTCAGGTCAAGGCCACTCCCTTAGGTCATGTCCATCTTCCCAGCCAAGTCAAGCCATACCCTGTTCCTACCTCAACAGTGGTTACTTCTGATGTCCATATTTTGATTATAACTTAATTTCCTGGATTTCTGTTTGGAACCTTTTCATGGACTCTAATTCTTTACTAACTAGCATTCGTGTCTTGTATCATTTTGTTTGGTTCAGTGAGTTTTTTGTTAGTATCTTCTGTAAGCTCCCTGATCGTTTTGTTTACTATCTCCTTTAATAGCACCTTATTGATTTGATTTTTTAATTTCCTCTATTATCCTTTCAAATAATTCATCCTTGTGGCTTTTGCTTTCCTCCCTCTCAATGACCCATGGATTGGCTTTGGAGGTAAGAGTTTTGAGAGACATTTTGTTGCCTTGTCTTCTTATGTTTCGGAAATATTTCTACATTTGAAAGTCTAGGGTATAAAATTGTGTCTAAAGGATGAAGTTCACTTTTGGCAAGCAGCTAGACTACTAGCAGCGCAGGATTAGTTTAATTTCAGGTGTTTAAGGGGGGTTTGGCTCATATTCAAGGTACAGCTCTTCAGGTCTCAACTCAAAGCATGAATGATTTACCAGTCTCCCCTACCCCTTATCAGTGACTAGAGTACAATTTTTGTCTCTCACTCTACGAAGCTGTTAGAACACCGTCCTACTTCTCATACTATAGCCGCATCTTCCCAAATCAACAGATGATTGGAAAAGAAGCCATAAATAGTTGGATCCTCTTTCTGGATTTTTTTTCTTTCCCTGTTCTTCACTCTTAAATTCTTATGGTCTTATTAAAATCATCAGTGTCTTTCAGAGACTTCAAAATAATTTATCCAGCTTCTGTAGTTGTTCTTAGTAGAAAAGTTGGTTTAGTTTTCCATAATACCTAGTCCACCATTACTAAAATTAAAAGTCATTCCAATTTTTTCTGCTAACTTTATATTTCTGTTCACAGATCGAGGCAACGACAATTGGCTGATTAAATATGACTGTCCAATGGATAGTTCTAGCTCTCGGGTAAGAGATTTCTGTGTTTCAAAGAAGAAAATAAAGAAGAATATCCTTATAATGAAGAATATACTAATAAGATGGAAGTATACAAGCCAAGAATGGTGGTGTATGCATAATCCCAGCACTGTTAGGCTAAGGCAGGAGTTGAGTCTAGTTTGGGCAATTTAGTGACTTAGTGGGACTCTGTCTCAAAATAAAAAATAAAAAGATCTGGGGATATAAAAGGTCCTGGGCTCAATTTGCAGTACTGCAAAAAAAAGAAAAGAAAAGAAAGAGTAAGCCAAAAGTTCAGATTTAGGTCACATAAGTTCAGAAGAATCAGGGAAACACAATGTTGAAAATTAATAGCTTAATTGAAAAGTGTTCCTTTATAAAGCACATAAGCATTTTATAAAAGAGTGTGGAGCACCATATAAGCACTTTTCTAAATAACCTAGGTTAGACGTGCCAAAAGTGGGCCAGGTTCAGATAAGCAGAAACCAGTTCAGAGGGTATCTCCAAATGAGTTACAAAAGGCCTGGTTTCTGAAGGGGATGAGATGTGTTGCTTTGGTACTACTTTAAAGGGCCCGAAGCCGATGGGCTCCCTCAGTAATTAGTGTCTTCTTGCTCTGCAGGACACAGACTGGGTTGTGGTAAAGGAGCCTGTTATCAAGGTGGCTGCCATAGACAATGGGCTGGCCTTCCCACTGAAGCATCCTGACTCCTGGAGGGCATGTACGTTTCAGGATCCCCTCTTGCAGGCTCTGTCTTCTCATTGTTAAATGGAGATGACGATATCTCTGTCACAGCATTGCTCTAAAAATTAATGAAATAGTGCAGCTCAGGCTTTAACACAATGGCTAGCACATGGCAATTTTTCCATAACGTAAACTATGATTATAATTTTTCCCTTGTATTATTCCCACTAGAAGCAAATGAATGATTAGAAATTAGAAGCATAGGAGGCTGGGGGTGTATCTCAGGGTGTAGCATGTACAAGGTTCAACTCTAGCACTACAAAGACCAAACAAAGTAAAATTGGAAGCACAGAGAAGCCAAGTATGGTGGCACATGCTCGTACTCAGCACACAGGAGTCTGAGGCAGGAGGATTGCTGCAAGTTCAAGGCCAGCCTGGGCTACATACATAGTGAGACCCTGTCTCAAAAAAAAAGACAATGAAGAGGAAGAAGAAGAAGAATGAGTTTTGTTATCTCTACTTTCTATTCTTACTCTTTGAAATCCATCTTTTCATGATTTACTCTGCATCTCTACAGATAAGCTGCTGTCAGTGCCCTGTCATCCTTGTTTATATCCCCTACCCCATTATAACCGAGAAACTTTCGGAAAGTGAGGGAAATATAAGTAGTGAGTCACTAGCCCTGTTTATAGCACTAGTCTTCATTTTCAGAAAGACCATCTCAGTGTTTCAGTGGCAAGTAGTTGCTCTGGGTAAGCTTGCATCTGGGAAGGACATGTAATCTAGGAAGGAGCTGCCAGATTAGATAAATATGGGTTTGAATCCTGGTGCCTGTACTTACTAGTCATGTAATTTATAGTTAACAACTTATAGTAATTTATGGTTAAGTTATAGAAACTTGTTAGGTTTATTTTCTGTGTATGTCAGTGAAGATTTTGCCTTTGAAAGTGCCCTGCTAGGTAGAAGACATAAATGAGAATGGACTTTTCCAACACATTTTGCTTTTGCCTTTCCTCTTTTCAGATCCTTTCTACTGGGCTTGGTTGCCCCAGGCAAAAGTACCATTCTCTCAGGAGATCAAAGATCTGATTCTTCCAAAGATATCGGACCCTAACTTCGTGAAGGACTTGGAGGAAGACCTGTATGAGCTATTCAAGGTTAGCCCTGGGGACCTCAAACTGATTATTATATGGAAGAAGTCATCCCTAATGGTTCCTCCTCCCAATACTGGGAACTGAACCCAGGGCCTTTGCACTACATCCCCAGCATTTTTTTGTTGTTGTTTTGTTTTTTGTGTTGGGGCAGGGTCTCACTAAGTAAGTTGCCCAGATTGGCCTTGAACTTGTGATTGTCCTGCATCAGCCTCCTAGAGTGCTGGGATTACAGGCATGCACTGCCACACATGGCTCTAATGGTTCTAGTTGCTCCTGACATAAGCCAGGAGGGAATGGCTAATGCCTGTCTGACTTGAGTTAACCAACGTAGAGCCAGGTTCTCACTCATGGACAGCAGTTTGGTTTGGATGGCTTTGAAGGACATGGGCAGCTGTGATGGGTCACAGTGAGGGTACATCACATGAATGTAGAGTGTCCACAGACCTCTGAGTTTGAGATGGAAAACAAGATACTTTCTTGTTCTCTATTTCTTCATCATAAAGGTGGGCTTTCTTAGGGTGCTGGTTGACTTCACCACGCTTCAGAAGCCATCTATAGGTTTTTTTTATTACAGAGTTTCTAACTAGGGGAGAAAATGGATTTCTGTGAGGTATTCACACAGGTCTGATCTCTTGCCCGTCTTCTGCAGAAAGATCCTGGTTTCGACAGGGGCCAATTCCATAAGCAGATTGCTGTCATGCGGGGACAGGTAAGCCTGGGCCATCTTCCAGGTGTCTTTTGGGGATCTCTTTGGGATGGTCATGTTACAAATGTGTAAAGTTTGAGTTTTACACCCTTTTCAGTCTGCCATACATGTTTTGACTCTGCCCTAACACAACTCCCACCTCTTCCATGGGATCCAGTGCTTGGTGAAGCATTTACTATGTGCTTGGCTATGTGCCAGGTGCTAGTTAAGTTGTACATAAATTAACCAGTGCTTTCTGTCCTTACGATGCTCAAGGTAGGCTGTATACATTGTTGGTTAAGAACTGGGCCCTGGAGTCAGACCACCTACCATTTAGAAACTCTGTGGCCTCTTATGGTTTATGAATAGGTTAGTGAGAATCTCGCTACATAAGGTTCAATTAGTTGCTGCATGATGGAGTTGAATTGATAGGCAGAGTGATGGAGAAAGAAAGAGCTTTATTAAAAACCAGCCAGCATATTGGAAGATGGTAGGCTCTTGCCTTTACCTTTTGCTCTAAGGGAGAATTTTATTTGATTTTTAAAGGGAAGGTATATGTGTCTGAGACAGGTGGGCATCTCAAGTTGTCCAGTGTTTCAAAAAGTAGCCTCTTCTGGAGTGTGGGCTGTGTATGTATTAATTCATTTGCATAGGTCAGCAAGAGGTACAGTCCAGTAGATCTAAAGAAAACATAAATGATCAAGGTTTCTGTGTTGATTAAAGTGATTTATGTCTTTTTTTATTTTGGTCAGTGTTTCTGGCAAGCACCCCCACCAGGTATGACCTTCTCCCATAACTTGGGACTGGGGAATGTTTGGAAGGAGGGTTTGTGCATTCCTAGCTGACTTTTGTATGCAGTTAATCTATAAATAATAGGCTTCAGTGGGCAACTAATACTTAGGTGGAGCAAAGAGAAACTTGTGAGACTTGGTCTCAGTGTAGGAGGGACTTTCAGTAATACTTTGCACAGTTAATGGGAGGATTGCATGAGATAATGCACGTGCAGTTAAATAAAAATAATGCCTGGTATGTGGTAAGTGCTCAGATACTGACTATGGTTAAAATTTTGTGTTTGAGTTACAAATTATATTTTTCTTTATGTCACCTTCAAAGGGAGCCACAGAAACCCAGGATATTTTGTGCCTTCCAAAGCATAGTAAAGAATATGCTTGGAGAATGGCTCAAGCTCTGTAGGGCGCCGGCATCATGCTTATCATTTTGAAGTCTTCCTCAAGAGAACTGCATGGCTTTGCAGTTCAGGGCACAAACTGGGCAGAGTGCCTGTGTTTGAAGCCTGGCTTTGCCATTTACTACCTGTAAGGTCTTGGGTAAATTACTTAATCTCTCCTTCTGTTTCTTTCTCCATTTGTATCATTTTCCAATTTTAGTATATGTGCTGCCAAAGTGAGCATATCTCCATTTGTATCATGGGATTAATAACAGTACCTGCTTCATAGTGTTATTATGAGATAAATTATTCAAAACTGAATAGTACTTACTGAATCAATCTGTGTTAGTTATTAGGATACTGATACTGCATTCTGAAAAGTCTTTGAAAAATAAGCCTTTGTAGCCATAATTATACCTTTATTTCTTCCTGCCATTTAGCTAAAGGCTCCTGGTGAGAGCACCTCTTGGGCTTGCTGTGCTCATTTTCCCTAGAAATAGGGTGGTCAGTGGCTTTTTGTTTTGTTTTGTTTTGAGGCAAGATCTTACTATGAGGTTCAGGCTGGCTTCAAACTCATGACAATTCTGCCTCAGCCTCCCCAGTGCTGGGATTGCAGGCCTGTGCCACCATGTCTGGCAATCTGAGGTTTTAAGAGCTGCTATAATTACAGCTGCCTGAATACCAGTAATATGGTCTTCCTACCTTTCCCAAGTAAAGTATGGACCCAATTAGGTTGAAAGAATTTTTGGAAACCTTACAAACTGGCATGATATAGTCTAATAGTATAAAATTCAGTATAAAAGAAAAAGCTCACCACACCCAAGTTTTCTTTTTTTCTTTTTTTGAGATGGGGACTTGCTCTGTTGGCTAAGCTGGTCTGGTCTGATACTCCTGGGCTCAAGTGATCCTCTTTCCTCAGCCTCCTGAGTAGCTGGGACTATAGGCATGTACCACTGTGCCCAGCTTCATTTGTATTTTTAAAGTGACTAGAGGGGTTTCCATTTCTGTTAGTGCCCATTTGTATTTCTACCTATCTGTCTGATTTTCCATTGGTGTGTTTATTTTTTGTTGGTTTGTAAAAGGACTCCACCCACTGGCCTCCCTGCAGAGGCATACTTGAAGCACCCATGCCTTTTGCTCACGCATCTCCTTTTTCCCACTGCAGATCCTAAATCTGACACAAGCGCTCAAGGACAACAAGAGTCCTTTGCACCTCGTCCAGATGCCGCCTGTGATTGTTGAGACGGCCCGTTCCCACCAGCGGTCTGCTAGCGAGTCCTACACACAGAGCTTTCAGAGTCGGAAGCCCTTCTTTTCATGGTGGTAGCCCTCCAGGCAGGCGAAAGAAAGCCTGCGTGAGGTGCACCCAGGCAGCCTGGCGCAGGGAAGCCAGAGAAGCTGGTGGAGAGCAGCACCTTTGCCAGCCCTGGAGCCCTCCTTCTCTGCTGGCCACCTCCTTCAGTGCTTTCCCACCCACAGGGAGAAGCACAACCAGGGACTGGGAGTGCTCCTGACGCTGGCAAGTGCTGGGGACACTACAGTTACACAGAAGGAGACCAGGTAGTTAAGGAGGAGCCACTCCCTCCCAGCATCTCTTAATAGCAGGCTGGGAAAGTCCCGCCCTCCCTGAGGCCCTGCTTCCATTGCAATTCCCTGTTATATTCTGCATCAGAAAAGAAAAGCCAGAAATTTAAATGCTTGTAGCAGAATCCAGATCCTCTCATGTCAGAAACCTTTAATCCAGACCTAAATTTGCATAGACCCAGACATTTGGGTGTGTGGCAGTTAGTTGCTCACTTCCAGGAACAGAGCTGTGTCAGAGGACCACTGGGTAGCTCGCAGTGCTGGGACAGACAGAAACCACACTTCCTTTGGATTTTTGCCAAATCTTCCCGTTGTTCCCATCAGTGTGGTGGTTGGCTTCCCTTGGCAGGCAGCTTTTGCTCTGTACCCCCCAGAACCTACATCTGCAGAACCTCTGCTCTGCCCTGTTGTAGCTTACCTTTCTCTCAAGCATAGGTGGGAGGGGCTGATCTTATCCATTCTACTTTTGCTTTTTTTTACCCCCTGGTACTGGGATTCAACACCAGGGGCATTCTACACTGAGTTATATCCCCACCCCTTTTTATATTTTGAGATAGGGTCTCGCTAAGTGGCAAGTTGCACTTGCGATGCTCTGGTTTCAGCCTCCCTTAATGCTGGGATCATACGCACGCACTGCTGTGCCCCACTGTTCTAATAGGTGGTTAACACCCAGCATGTCAAGGTGATCCATGTGGCCTAGTGCATGCTGGGAGCTGTAAGTAATCTGTGGGGAAATTTATCCCAGTCTTGCTTCTTGAGTTCTTAAGCCAGTTCTCTAATTTGTTTCTGTTGTTCTAAATATTTTTTTTTCTCAGCTTTTTTTGACTTAGGAATTCAGTTTAGGATCTAGAGTAGGTCTCTGTGAGGGGTCCAGGTGGTCTCAGCTCCTAAGAGAACAGGATATCTGGCCCTTGGACTTCTTTATGTACTACCATTGCTGCTTGTGAAGCAACAGGACTTGCATTGTGCCTCCTAATTGGCAGTTTCCTCTGCTGCCTGGCTTCTTGCCCTGGGCTGGTTTTTCCATGGATTCTTAAGCAGGGCCACAAAGGAGAGAGGCCTTCATATTGTCCCTCAGTGCCTGCCCAGCTCAGTATACATCTTCTTGCTTCCATGTCTTTTCCCTGACCTGTGCCCCTTGCCAGGTGTTTGAGCCTTTCTACACCAAAGCAAAAATGGCCTCAAGAGGGAGTAAAAAGGGTGCCACCTGTGGCTGAGAGGCAGCTGTGTTCTTGTGGTATGGGTACTTCGCAGTTCTGGCATCCTGTGATTGGTCAATCAGCCTTGAAAATAAATTATTTTGAAGGTTTGAAAAACAACCAAAGAAAGGGAGTAAGGACAGTGGCTGTGTGTCTCCTGCTTGCCTGGCTTCCTCTACCCAGGAGGCCAAAAAGAGACCTACAGCCCTCCCAGCACCTGAGCCAGGCCACACCCCATCCATTCCAGCTCCCAGGAGCTGGCTTGTCCTGGGCTTCCACCCAGCTGACTGGAAGTCTCTAAGCACTGGATATGCATGCCTGTGGACAAAGTCACTGCTCCCCTGTGTGCCCTGCCCTGACAATCCCATCTAGCTTACCTGGATTCTGGCCTGGGAACCACGTGTGAGAGACTCTTGCCTTCTGAATGCAGGAGCCAGTAGGTTGCCCAGGTATGTGTAGTTCCTCCGAGACAGATTTGTGTGAACCTGTTGGCAAGACTCCTTGCCTGAAGAGGCGCTTGGTGTTTTCATCAGGCACATCTGTACTGTCCTGCTCCCGATCAGCTCTGTGGTCAGGAGGACACTGGGTCCAATGTAAGAGGGAGCCCATCCCAAGCGTGTGGGGCAAGCCTATGGGGCATCCTTTCCCGGCCTGTCTCCTCTCTTCCTTGAAGCCTGTACTCAGGTTGCCTTGAATGTGGATTTTGGAGGATCCAAGGACCCCTTGTGCCAGGGCAGACTTCTGGTAGCACTCCCAGAATGGCCCATCCTTCTGCCAGCCATGGGCTCTTCCCCCCTCATCAGGGAGTGGAGGCTGGGCTGTGAGTGCTGCTGCCCCATATCGTTCTTCTAATGCACTGTAGAAACTGTATGTAATGTATTTAAATCAATGCAAATGTATGAATAATAAATCCAATTCTGACCTTTTTTCCAGTTCTTTTTGTGGGGAAAGAACACAGAAAAGGTAGAATGCAGCTTTAAGGACAAACCAATTTCCATGGAGTTTCAGAAACATGGCTCTTGAGGCCACTTACCATAGTAAGGAAGACTCAGGTCCTCTCTCCCAAGTCCCGGTCCTCTGAAAACCAGAAATGTTTTCACAGTTCATTTCAAAATCTGACCTGAGCCTGTAACTGATGTGACATTGTTACTCATATGTATCCTCTTAATGTGAATATTTATGGCAGAAATGCTAATCTATCTCTCTTAAGAGATTTTCCCCTACTAGAGGCTCTGTAGTATTTGCTCTGACTGTTTCCTAAAAGCCAGAAACAATTCTGTATTCCAAAACATCTAGCCCCAGGGGTTTAGGATAAGATGTGGACATGTATTTGGGTAGTAGTGGCTTTTCTTCTTGGCCACCAGAGGGCAGCTAGGCCCTTTGCATCACTGGCCCACTGAACCTTGACTGTTTTGTTTTGTTTTTGGTTTTCTTGAACTCTTTATGTAGCTCAGGCTGGCTTCAAACTTGCAGTGATCCTCCTGCCTCAGCCTCCCAAATGCTGGGATTACAGGCATGCACCACCATGCCCAGCTGCTTCATTTATTTTGGCGCTGGGATAATCAAGCAGGTAGGAGGGGTGGGGAAGAGAGAGGAATGTTGATGAGCACATAGTGTATTTCTTTTGAGGTGGAGCCAAAATAGGGGAAGGGAAAAACCCTTCCTCTCAAGGTTTCCCAGCCATGGAGAACCTAGGACAGCATAGGTAAGTAAGAATGATTGGTCCAACTTGCTCTACCTGGAGATGGTCGGCCCAGTGGGATGAAGAAGCCCCCTGAAGTGCTGGTGCTCAGATTGAACCAAGGACCCTGCCTTCTGTGTGGCTCTGACCACAGCAGCTTCCCCCTTCTTTCCTGACCCAGGAGCCTCTGCAGAAGGAGGCACAGCACAGGCCTCAGGACATGGGGTGAGGAGCCAGGAAAGTCCTCCCTCCAAGGGAACTATCCCCTTCTGATTCCAGTCTGTGTTAGGATTCTCTCCTGTGAGACTCACAGGGTTCTTGATTCAAATGTCTTTATTTGTCACTTAACCTGTGGTTTCCTCATGCTGGCCTGATGGCGTGGGAGTGTGGGACAGGCTGCTGGATCATGAGTGACAGTGTAGCCAGTGGATTGATAGTGGCAGAAGCGGTGAGATACTGCATCTGACTGCCTGTCACTTGTCTCCCAAGGGAATATCGTGCAGCCTGGGTGCAGTGTTAAGTCAAGAAAGTCTGTGGCAGGAGCAGTTGGTGTGTGTCCTTGCTCTGGTGACAGTGGGTCCCATGTAGTGCAGAGCACAGTGGACACTGGAGTCTTGTTCCCAGTTAGCAGGCAGTGGCTTTTTCCTTTCATTTACCTGTGTAGGGCTACTTGCCTCCAGTCTGCCTTCTTCACCTGCCCAAGCCCTTTGGCAAAAGTCCCATGACTCTGAGGGAAGACCTGCTATTCCTGGCCCCTTCCTGGATCAGTGCCTGATCTGGTGAAGGTATCCTGTGGGGCTGGGCTTTTTCCAACTCCTCCGGGTCCTGGCACTTGTCCTCCTGGAGTTCTGCTTTCGCTTGCTGGAGGTTGTCTCTGTAGCACTGCTCTGTGGATTGGCAGGCGGAGAGCAGGGCTCTGGGATTCTGCTGGGAACAAGTGTATGACAAGCCAACATCAACAGGGAGAAGAGGATGGGGTCTTAGTATGGTGGACTGTAAAACGCACTGACCAGGGTTTGCTTCTGTGACTAGGCAAAGCAGGTATCACAACTGTAAGGAGGGCTGGACTAGATGAGGCATGTGACACTCAGCATGTGTTCATCATCTTTGTCTTTTATGCATGGCAGATACCATTAGTCAGTTGTGTATGACTAATGGTATCTGCCATGCATAAAAGGCATGCATAAAAGGCATAAATGGCATTTTAAGCAGAGACTACTGATCAGTTGGCATTAATACAAGCAGTGAAGCAGATATGCCATCCTGAACCGACGACCTGTTCAGGTTGATGTTCTGATTGTGGACCCCAGAGAAGGCAGTGGAGGAATGAAGGCCAGAAGGTGACCTGTGGAGATGGGTTTGGTAGTTAAGTGGGGTCCCTGGGCCTCACTGGTCCTGGTCTGGCAGTGACCTAGGTAAAGTTGAATGTCTAGGGAGACTGGGGTAAAATTGCCACAACTTGTAGCCCATGATGCCTCTGCAGTACATTCTTATGTCATATTCTCTGTACTCCCAGAGCCAAGAGTCTAACCAGGCTTGCTTTTGAATGTTCCCTACTCTATAGGTAAACGGAATGATTTTTTTCTTCCAAACAGTACTCTCACCTGGTCAAGAGTCACTGCAAAATGAGAAGGTCCTGCTAGGACTGAGGGACCTCTTCCCATTGAAGTTCACAGGATCATGATTCCAACAGTAACAGCAGTCTTAGGTGCCAAACAAGTGGTGGCACTGTGTGGACCTTATACCACTTCAACAGGATGTACTTTACAATAAGACCGAGTATCTGGCTCCAGGTCACACAGCTAGGAAGTGGCAGAGCAGGCATCACTAGTGTCCGTTCATTCAGCCCCCCAGTGCCAGGCACCTACCTGAGCCGGCTGCAGTGATGCAGCGCTGGGCCTAGGGCCCTCTGCCTTGGGGGCCTTTTCCTGCGCAGCCTCCTCAGGGCCTCTGCCACATGATGGTCCCCTGCACACTCCCAGATGACCTGGGCCCGCTCCTCGGCCAGCTGGTCTCCACTGCGCTGAAATAGGCCCCGGATCTGCAACAGCTCAGCATCCTGGAAAATGTTGGCCGAGGCCTTCTTGCGGCCCCGGACCTCAGTGGGAGCCTGCCAAAGGGGTGGCTCACTCACCACAGAGGCTGGGGTGCCCATTGCAGTGTCCTGAGGACAGAAAGCATGGAGACATCAGCACTGAGCAAGCCCTTCCCAAAGCTGGGAGTTCTGACTAATACAGGGCTTCTGGTGTTTTTATTTTCCAGGGTTTAAACTGGAGTGAGTGTCTTATTTTAAATCACTCTAATTTCCCAGGACATGTTGGAAAAATGAAATTATTACTACAAAATTTCATTAAGTGCTTTTTATGGTTTGGTTCTAAAATGCCCCCTAAGAGTCTTGTATTTACAAGGTGATTGGCTCATGGTGCTGCACTCATTGGTGGATTCATCCATGGATAAATTCAGTAGCTGAATGTGCTGTTAGGAGGTGGGGCTGGTCAGAGGAGGCAGGTCAATGGGGGCGTGCCTTTAGAGGTTGTGCAGGATCTCCCTTCTCAGCTCCTCTTCTCTTTGCTTCCTGGCTGGTGTGGCAGGAGCACCTTCCTCCAGCATGCCCTTTGCCACACCCTTTCTGCCTTGGAGCCAGCTGACCAGGAACTGAATCCACTGAAAACTGTCAAAATAAACCTCTCTTCCATCAGGTGTTGGGTTTGTCCCACCATCAGGAAAGCTGATTAATACAATGCTTATTTGTCAGACACCAGTATTATTTTATTCACAGCAACTGGTAAGAATTATTGTTCTTCCCCATTTTACAAATGAAGTGTGCCCCAGAAAGGTTAAATGACTTGCCATGATCACAAAACCAAGTGTAAGTGCAGAGCTAGGAGTACTTACAAAAAGTGCTCTAGGGGTTGGGGATTTAGCTCAGTGGTAGAGCACTTGCCTCACAAGTGCAAGGCCCTGAATTCGATCCCCAGCACCTCCCCCCACCCCCCACCCCCCACCCCCCAAAAAAAGTGCTCTAGAGTTCATGTAGATACTCCACCAGGAAGCCCGGTCACATCTCAAATTTGTTGAGTACTTACTATGCATCAGGCCGAGAGCTTTATTCAGATAACATCAGTGAAGTGTCATAAGCACAACTGCCCTTTGATGTAGGTATTTTACCCTCCAGTCTGCCACCCATGGTTGTGCAACTGAACTAGAATCAGACACTTCTGATGTGAAGACTGGGCTCTTCACACAGAGGCAAGAGTGGGGATATGGAGCTGGCTGCCCTGGGTTGGAAACCTACTTCTATCACTTGCTGGCTGAGTGCTAGTGGCCCCTTCATATGGGTGATGGGAAGAGAGTGTTTAGGACAGTGTTAAGGATGTATCTAGATGTCCCCCCAAAGCCTCATAGGCTCATAGGTAGGGCTTTTCAGAGGTAGCTGCATCTAGGGTGTGTGATGGTGGGATTAAGCTTATGTGATAACTAAACTGTTTTAGCATAGTTCTGAGTGTGGACAAAGGAAGCCCACCCTGAGTATGGGTGGTACCAATCAATAGACTTGTAGTCTGGATGGAATAAACAGGGATAGAAAAAAGGAGGCTTGCTGCTGCTCGATGTTTCTCTGCCTTCTGCCTGCCACACCATAAACTGTTTCTCTGTGCTGTCCTGCCATGCTGCCCCGTCTCGGAGAGAGCTGCCTGCAGACTGAAACCTCTACAAACTAACTTCTACAAACTGTGAGCTACAAAACCTTTCCTCCCTTAACTTGTGGGTGTTGGGTATTTTGTCTTGGCAACCAGAAAAGTGACTAAGAAAACAGTGCTCAGTGTTTTACCACAGGCTGTTCCAACAGTTTCTCATCCAAAATGTTTGAGATTCTGAATTTGGGAATCAGATTTTGGAATATTTGTATACATATAATGAGATATCTTGGGGATGGGACCCAAGTCTAAATATTATTTATGTTTTATATATACCTTATACAAACATCCCGATAGTAATTTTGTGCAATATTTTCATTTCAGCCTCTTATTTAAACAAAGTTTCATAGTGTAAAAATTTTCACTTGTGTTACGTCAGCACTCAAAAAGTTTCAGTTTTGGAGCATTTCTGGTTTTCAGATTAGGGATGTTCAAGCTGTGTTCTGCTTCTCAATTTATAAAACTGAGAAGGGTCCTTCCACTACCTATCTTCTAGAATTTAGGGATAAATCAAATTCACCTAATTCAGCAAACAGTATGAAACAGACAAATCAGATCTAACCACAGTCCAGTGGATTGGGGCAGGGGCTTCAGATCCCACTGTGGGGCAGAAAAGGAGGCTACAAAGTCAGAATATACTACCAAGGACAGAGCTTGATAAGAAAGTTCGATAGAAGTTAGGCTCTTGTGTCAGTGTCTCTTATCATTCTAAGACAAGGAAATCATCTACCTTGATTCTGGATATTTCAATTTGAATACTGAAGGCATGAGAAGCTCCCCACCTAATCCTTGTCTCCAGAAGATACAGGTTTCGAAAAGAACCTGAAAACTGGGAAGACCAAGGACTTTTTTTTTTTTGAGACAGGGTCTTGCTATGCAGTTCAGGCTGGCCTTGAACTCATGGTGATCTTGCCTCAGCCTCCCGAGTGCTGGGATTACAGGTGCACGCCACCATGCCTGACAGGGTTTTGTTATTATACAAAACTGAGTTAAATCCCAGCTCTGGTATCTTCCTAGCTCTGTGACCTTAGGCAAACTTGGTCAATCTCTCTGAACCTGTTTCTTTAAATGTAAAACGGCAAGACTATAATAATACCCACTCCTCAGGATTGTAATATGAATTAAATAAGCCTGGTGTGCTATCAGGCACCCAGCAAGAGCTAAATGAATGCACATGCCCCTCTTTTTCAGTCTCTCTGACCTTTGTACCTGGGTCAGGGGTGTGATGTAGACTCTCCATTTCCTGCCAGCAGTGGGGCCAGAGCCAGCTGAAGACAGCCCGCGCTCCTGCCTGCCCTGCTCCTGCCTGCCCTCGCCCCGCCAGCCCCAGGCCTAACAGCAGGTCCTGGTCTTCCCCAGGGCCTCCTCAGTCCTCCTTCTGCCTGGAGATGGCTGTGAAAAGGGGCAAAGGAAAGTTAAAACATATTCAAATGAACATGTTTTACACAGTAAAAGAGGCGACCAGCACAGAATTGTATAAATAAAAGTATTTCCAGTTTCCTTTCTGCAATCCACTTGCAGAAGCAACCTTTGCCCTCACCTGCCTTTTGTTCTGTTTTATGGAGGTTGAGTCATCTCTCCACCCATTCAAACTCCCAGAATTATTACTCCCTCCCTTGTCCCTGTACCTCACCCCACAAACCACCCTCATTATTTCAGTAATTTCCACACTCATCTTGTCCCAGTTTGTAGCATAAGAGCCCCACTCTTCTCTTGTCAAGTGTGGTGGAACATGCCTGTAATCCCAGCATTCTAGGAGGCTGACGCAGGAGGATCGAAAAGTTTGAGCCTAATTTGAGCTACTTAGTGAAACCTTGTCTCAAGGGTTGAAGATATCGCTTAGTGCAAAGGCCCCGGGTTCAGTCCGTAGTACTGCAAGGAAAAAAAACCTATTTCAAAAAGATTTAATAACTAAAACAAATTCACAGAAGACATGTGGATAAATTGATGTCATAAAAGTTGTATATTTTAACTGGAAAATGGGAACTGTGGAACTTTCCTCTCCTTAGGCCCTACTGTGGGAAGCCAGTTAAAAGTGTGTGGGGTAATTAACCCTCAAAGCTGATGGTTGTAAACATGCTGTGACCAGAAGATAACAGTGACCAAGGAACGTTTCCAGGCTGATAAAGAGAAGAAAAGCTAGGTATGGTGTGCATATTCTATATCAGGCCATGTGTATGATATCACTGAAGCCTCAGAACAGTCCTAGGAATCAGGAACTGTTATCCTCATCCCATTGAATGGAGTCACAAAAGGAAGCTGAGACATAGCTGTGAGGACCAGTGGCTGAGCACAGGTGGGATGCTGTTTTGTGTCTGTGCCCAATATCTAAACCTCAGAGCTGTCTTCACAGTCAAGAAGCTTGAGCACATTTCCTCATATTTCCACGAGTAGTGTTTCACTACTCCTACCTCATTCACAAAGGGGAAACTCTGCCAGTAGACAGGAAAGGACAAGTTATTATCCCACAGGGAGGAGTAAGGGAATTTGTCTGTTTACTAGCATCAAGGCTGTTGACTGGGTGATTTATCCCAGCCCTTAACCAGCAGCACTCTTTAGAGGAAAATCCCCAGCTTCCCCAAAAGAAATGTAGAACTGCAACTCAGCCCAACACAGAAGAAGGCTTATGAGTCAGAAGCCTGGGTTCCTGCCCTGGTTCTGCCACTCCCGGCTGAGAGGTGTTGGGCAATTAACATCACCTCAGTCGGTGGGCCAGGTTCCCTCTTAGTGCTCCAAGAACAGACTGATGCTGACAGTCACTGAGGGCTCGCACTGGTGTTGTCAGTGATTCCATGACAAGGCTAGGTCTGTACAGAGAGAGGTGATGCCACTTGTCTGCCTGGGCCCAGAAACAGTGATCGGGCTCAGGTCTGGCTAGTTTCTGCTATGAAACTCCCAACCAGCAGCCCTCTTTCTCTTCCCTGCTCCATCTCCCCTGGAGGCCAGGCACAGTGGGCTGAGGGGTCAGGATCTGGTAGACGTCAGAGAACTCTTCTCTAAAGCACCCTATTAATCAAGCTCAAGGTAGACTCCGAGGCTGGCCTGGTGGCAGGAGAAGGGATGATGTCCCTCCTCTTAGACTTGGGCAAACACCCCCACCCCTGGGAAAGAATGGCAACAAGATAAAGCAGCAGCTGCCTTGAGGGAAGAAATGGTTTGGCTTGGGGCTGACTTTCCAGATAGTCCCAGCAACCTCTGCTGGGGCCACAAGGCCTTAACTGGACAGTTTACAGCCAACCGAGTTACAAAATAAGGAGAAACTACCTGGGCTGGGTATTGCTGAAGAGGCCTCTAATAGCTATTCAGGAGGCAGAGGAGGAGCACAAATTTAAGGCCAGCCTGGGCAACATACCTTGTCTCAAGATTTTAAAAAATGGGTTGGGGAAAATAGCTCAGTGGTAGAGTGCTTGCCTAGCATGCATGAGGCCCTGAGTTCAATCCCCAGTACTGGGGTGGGGGTGGGGGAGAATCTGGAAGAATTTGAGTTTCTGGCATCAATTATATCCTCCCTCTGTGAATACTGGCTAGAGCTTGGCACCCCCAGATTTCAAGGTCCCTATTCTTGGCTCTGTATCCCACCCTGGGATTCAGGCAGTAGAGTGAGGCTGGGCATAAAAAAAGGTGGATTCTAGGTAGGAGTAGATGGTAAACTTTGGGAAAACTGTAGTAATGAATCAGAACATTATTGCTTATCAAAAGGAACATTTCCTGTCTTATTTAGTACATTCAGTAGTTACTTTCCCCCCAATTTCCTGGTCAAGACCTTAATCCAGGAAGGTCATTGTATACTTGAACAATGGTACTTTTTAAAACTTGAAAATGTAAAATGGGAACCATTACAAATGGATCTTTCGGCTGGGGATTTAGCTCAGTGATTAGAGTGCTTGCCTTGCAAGCATAAGGGCCTGAGTTCGATCCCCGGCACCACAAAAAAAAAAAAAAAAAAAAAAAAAAAAAAAAAAAAAAAAAAAAAAAAAAAAAAAAAAAAAAAAAAAAAAAAAAAAAAAAAAAAAAAAAAAAAAAAAAAAAAAAAAAAAAAAAAAAAAAAAAAAAA
>PVJO010003088.1:20509-70146 GCA_004026905.1 Hystrix cristata | reverse complement strand
AAATATCAAATATTGAAAATGACAAAGTTCACCTTGCTTTGAATCAGGCGACAAGTGAAGAACTGTAGAGTGCTCACAAAGAAATATACTTAAAAAGTGACTCAACCAGCAATGAATTTGCATTATATAAATATGGTGCATAACTGAACATTCTTTGTAACATATGAAGTTAGTTCTGACAGCTATTCTAGGTAATATCTCACTGGACTCTCAGAGGTACAAGTACCATGAAAGGCAGAGCAACTTGGGTCAGCTGGGCAACCCACTCAGCGTGCCCCCTTTGAATAATCCCAGTGAGGGTAGTGATCTCTGTAATCAGAGGCCAAAGGCCTCTTAGAAAAATAACCGGAGGCTCTGGCCCAATGCCCAAATCAACAGTTGTGGCCTGGCCTGCTACTCTGCACAGAATGCCACTGGACAGCAGCCAAAATCTGTTGCTTCTCAAGTGAGAGCCCAGTCCAAACGGCTAGGTGGGCTCCAGACGCCACTGGGTCTCAAAATCAGTACTCCAGGAGGTGAGGGGGGGAAAAAACCAAAACTGGGTCCTTTCCTCTGATCAATTCTCAGACATGACCTGGAAATAAATTACGAGGTCTAAGAATAAGTTTTTCAATAGTTCAAGAAACTTGAATCTGGCAGTGCCTCTGCTAACGGTGATTTTAAACGTCTTGGTTTTCTCCTGCCTCCATTTGTTCATCATCAAAATGGTGAGAGAAAAAACTACTTTGTGGGATAAGGAAGATGAAGTATATATGAGAGCATTCATCCTAGTACCTGGCATACAGTGGACTTTCCATATATTGTATGTTGGTTGAATAAATGAATGATATAAGGGGAAGACTGTTATCTAAAAGGAGTATAGAATTATGATCATTTTCATCATCACTGCCATTAGCAAACTCCAAAAGGGGACTTTACTCTTGGGCAGAAAAGGCAAAGGGAGACAAATTCATCAGCATACACTTAAATCATTGCTTTATGATTAAACTCAGAGGTTTGCTGTGTCAAGCGCAGAAAGTGCAAGTGCATTTTCAGAGGGGCATTTTAGTTCTCACACAATGTAGCATTACCATTACATCTCTCCTGTGAATGGATACGATTGTTAAGCCCACTTAACAGACGAGAAAGCTGAGCTCATGAAGGTTAAGTAACTTGCCCGAAGTCGCACAGCAGCTAGGTGAAGGCTGGAACATCAGCCCAGGCGATCTGACCCCAGTGCCTGCGCTCTCAATCAATTCTATTTTAGTTCCTGCAAGACGGCTTCAGGGGAAAGAAAGGCCCAGAAGGTTCTGAAACCTCTCGGAGCCCTCTATCTGCTTCTGCGGATTTTGGAAGTCGCAGAGATCCAAAGTCAGTTCTTCCAAACCTGACTCGGTATCCTCCGCCCGGGGAGTTAGGGCGGTTACGCACCAGGCTGAAGGGCGGTTCCGACAGACCTCAAATTGGGATGGGGCAAACTATAAGGGGATGTGCCCACCCCAACCCTTTGAAAGTGCGTACGCAGCGCGGGCTTCCGGCCGCGAAGGTGCTCGCAAGGACCAGGCTTGGGAGAGGGTATCCCGGATGAGGTAACATGAGGACACGACCAGCACGGGTAGGTCTCTGGGGCTCAGGTGAGGCAGAACGACGCAGAATGACGGCCCCTGAGAGGGGCCGGTGTGTGTACCCGGGGGGCACCCGGGCTCCGGCTGTCCACCCGCCTGCTTCCACCGCCGACCTACGTACCTGGTTGCCCAAGGCGGGCCCCGGGCCAGCCCGAACCCCTCAATCACAGTCGCGGTTCCCTGGAGAAAGCGCTCGGATCCCCGGCACAGCCAATCGTCCGCCCTAGCCTTGCTGAGAGCTCCGGGGCGAGCCTTCCAAAATCGAACGCGGAGACGCCGCGGGCCAATCAGCTGCGGCGGAGGGGAGGAGGCGTGTCCTTCCCCGCCCCTCCGCCGGCCTCCAAAAACCAGAGCCGAGATTCCCTGGGTCCAATCAGCGGCAGAGCAGAGGCAAGGAGGCGTGTTCTCGCGGCCCTTCCCACCACCCGGCCACCCTCGCTCCTAGCCCGGAGGCGCCCCAGTCCTTGACGTCAGTTCCCAGGGCCAGAGCGGTTTTGCTGGCGCGGGAGCCGGGCGGGGCCGCATTCCTGCCCCCGGGTGTGGCTGCAGCTGGCCCGGGAGGGTACACGTGACGGATGCCCCTTCTGGGCCGAGGCCAGCGCGCGCGGCACCGAGTTCTTTGCTGCGCGTGGTCCTTTGTGGCTTTTTCTACTCTGCAGGCTCCTCAAATACTCCTCTCACCACCCCCGCAGGCCAACTGTACTCTGGCTTTAGGGAGAGGAGGGGGCAGTCAGTGCTGCGGTCAGAATGGGCTTCACAGCCGAAATATTGTATAGATTCCAATCTTGTAGCATCTGTGCGACTTTGGGCCGGTAACCTGAACGAGACAGTACTTAAATTTGGGGGGGCAGGGTGCTGGGGATCGAACTCAGGTCCTTGTACTTGCTAGGCAAGTGCTCTACCACTGAGCTAAATCCCCAACCTAAACTTTTATACTCATTCGAATCTGTTCACTAGGGACCTACCCTGTTGAGGTTCCTTAACAGGTAGTAACAGGAGATTTTGGAAGTAGCAGACATCCAAAGTGAGTTCTCCCAAGCCTGCCTTGGTAGCCCCACACGCCACCGCCCGGGGGCGTGGGGGGAGTTAGGGCAGTTACGCACCAAACTGAAGGGCAGCTCCCACAGACCTCAAATTGGGATGGGGCAAACTGTAATGTGCCCACCCCAACCCTTGGGTAGTGCACAGCCTAATAAGGGAGGCAAACAACAAATAACCTAAAACAGTACGTGATTACATATTGTGATCAATATTATGCTATAAGAGGATAAAGCAAGAACCCTAAGCTCTCTCTGGGAAGTCTTGGAAGGCTGAAGAAATTACATTTAAGCGGAGATATGAAAGAGGAGTTGAAGTTGTTAAAATGAAGTGGAAAGGATCGGGGAAGAGGAGGGCATGTGCTAGGGCCAGGACAGAGCTTTCATCAGAGAGCTGAAATGAGGCCTGGGTAGCGCTTCCGTAGCAAGGCAGCACAGAATGCAAAGCAGAAGACAGAAGTAGGCAATGAAGGTTTTCATTTGATCCTCAGAGGGGTTTAAACAAGGAATAGCATACTTTGTATTTACTGAGCCGCATTGTACAGCATCTACTATATGCCAGTAACGCCAGTTGGCATGTTAAAAATAGTAGCTCACGGGGCTGAGGATTTAGCTCAGTGATTAGAGTGCTTGCCTTGTAAGCACAAGGGCCTGAGTTCGATCCCTGGCACCACCAAAAAAAAAAAAAAAAAAAAATAGTAGCTCACTTTATCCTGGTAACGAATTTGTGCTTGTAGAAGGTCACTCCTACTGCAGCTTGAAACTACAGCTTGGAGAAGGCTGGAATGTATGTAGGGTAACCTTTAGGGTGTTGATAAATGCTTATTTTCTTCCTTGGAAGACGAAGGATTTTGTGTACTTATTTAGAAATGGTCGAGATTGGTGCGTGGATGTAGGTAGGGAGGTCTCTTTTTCACTTCAAAGCTGACCTTGTCAATTTGATTTTTCTCCATAAAAGTTCTATGAAGGAAGAGTGAGAGTCAGCACATTGGAATATTTATTTATTTATTTATTTATTTATTTATTTATTTATTTGGTGCTGGGGTTCAAACTCAGGGCCTTGTGCTTGCTAGGCAAGAGCTCTACCACTGAGCTAAATCCTCAGCCAGGCACATTGTAATTTGTGAGTTCCTTTTTCCAAGGTGAAGGGGATGTTTGGAAGTTGTTCTTCCCCTCCCTTGAGTATAGTTCCCCTTTCTGTCCCTCTGCACAAAAGCAGAATCAGTAAGTATTCTGCTCTAAATAAAAGGGGTTTGATAAGGGTTTCTTGGCTTTACCTGAAGCCCTGGGGAAATGATGAAAAGAACAAACAAATCAGCAATGCTCGTTTCCAGTGAAAAGTACTGCTGCAAAGTCTTTTAGCCAGCTGCTTCGTGAGGAGAGGACTGTGTAGGCCCTTAAACCAGAAGGCCAGGCTTCTGAGCCAGGGACCTTCTCTAGCCCACTCTAAGCAGTAAGAAAGCCAAACTCATAGCCTGTAAGTGCGTGGAGAACCCAGGAATTCTGATGCCGGGAGCCAGATGAGCATACCAACATAGACACTGGGGACTTGCGGCTTCAGAGTCAGATGTGGTTAAGGCTGGATGGAGAATATCTGGTGTTTCCAAACATTTCTGCAGGCACGTGACCATGCTTGTCACAGAATGGAACCATTTCCATTGTTACAGCTATATGGTTTAATATTTATGATGAGAAGAGAGGGTACTTCTGCAATCGAGTGGGCCATGCAAGGCCTCATCAGGAAGGGGACATCTGGGACCCACATGATAGTGCTAAAGGCAATAACCACCAATAAACAGACACTTCTTTTAGAGAAGGTTGACTTTGGAAAACGTCTCCTGGTGTCATTCAGGCCTAGACCTGTTTTTACCCCAGAAGCCAGATTAAGTGAAGTGGATAAGTAACTCTTCTCAGGCATAAAATTTGAAAGAACTCCAAAAAACTTAATAATCAAGATAAATAACATCTTAATGCAGTATTTTAAAAAAGTAAAATTAATGCAAAATACCGATGATGAAAAAATATCAAAAGTTTAAAAAAGACAGGCTACTGTTTGCTTATGACTCCATATTATTTTGTAATGGGGACAAGTCATTTCCAGTCAGCCAATTTTGGGTTATGGGTCCACAGGTTTCAGTCCATGGTCTCTTGGCTCTGTTACTTTGGGCCTGTGGTGGCACATCACACCAGGAGGATGGAAGAAGGAGTAGAAGTCTGCTTACATCATAGCAGCTGGGAAAAAAGAAAATAAGGGTCTGGGTCCCAATATCCCCTTCAAGGATATGCCAGTGAACTAACTTACTTCCATTAGGCCCCACCTACCTAAGGGTTCTACCACCTCCCATTAGTGCCTTGGGCTGGGGACAAAATCATGAACACATAGGCCTTTGAGAGACATTCCTGATCCAAACTATAACATGTACATTTATTGCAATTAGTGAACCTACACTGACACATTATTATCCCCAAAGTCCATAGTTTACATTAGAGTTCACCCTTGGTGCTATACAACCTACGGGCTTTGACAAATGTATAGCAGCGTGGCTCCACCATTGTAGTTTTATACAGAACAGTTTCATTGTCCTAAAAATCCTTTGCTGTTCCTGTTCATCCCCTTCTTCCTTCTCAACCCTGACAACCATCATTCTGCCATATCCATAGTTTCACTTTCTCTAGAGCATTAGGTATTTGAAATCATATGGAAGATGCCTTTTCACTTTGGCATCTTTTCACTTAGTAATATGTACTTAAGCTTCCTCAATGTCTTGTTTTGACTTGATAGCTCATTTCTTTTTAGCATTGAATAATATCCCCGTGTCTGTGCCACAGTTTATCCCTTCACTTACTGAATAACATCTTAATTTCTGTGAAGTTTGATAATTATATATAAAGCTGTTATAAACATCACTGTGTAGGTTTTTGTGTGGGGGTAAGTTTTCAACTCATTTAGGTAAATACCAAGGACAGTTGCTGGCTCATTGTACAGTAAAAGTATGATTAGTTTGGTTTTCTTTCGGGGGCGCTGCTGAAGATCAAACTTAGGGCCTTGTGCTTGCTAGGCAAGCACTCTACTACTCGAGGTAAATCCCCAACCCCTGATTAATTTTATAAGAAACTGCCAAACTGTCTTCCAAAGTGGCTGTACCATTTTGCATTCCCACCAGCAATGAATGAGAGTTCTTGTTGCTCCACATCGTTGCCAACATTTGATATTAGTGTTTTGGGTTTTGCTGATTCTAATAGGTGCACAGTGATATCACATTGTTGTTTTACTTTGTAATTTCTTAAGGACATATAATGCTGATTATCCTTTTATGTGCTTATTTGTTATATGTATATCTTCAGTGAAGTGACTTTTTAGATATTCTGCCCATTTTTAAATTGGATTGCTTGTTTTCTTGTTATTGAGGGTTTTTTTTTGTTTTTTTTTTTTTTTTAGTTTTTAAAGAGTTCTTTGTGTGTTTTGGATAACAGTCCTTTATTGACTCTGTCTTTTTCAAATACTTTCCCTAGGCTGTGGTTTTTCTTCTCATTCTATTGAAAATTTCCATGAGTCAGTTTTAATCAATGAGAACAAGAGGGGTTTTGGGGATTTTTTTTTTCAGTTGTTTCCTTAGGATCTCATGCAGCTGCCAGCAAGGTGCTGTGCAGACTGCATCTGGGAAGCTGGAATCTTAACGGGAAAAGAATTCTTTCCAAGCTCATTTGAAGTGTTGGCAGAATTTATTTCCTTGCAGTTGGAGGACTGCACCTAGCTATTTTTTTGCTAGCTGATGGCGGTTCTAAGCTCTGGGAGGCTGCTCACAGTTCCTAGCGAGTGCCACAGTTCACATCACATGTGCTTTCCCAAGTGGCAACTTACTTCATCAAGGCATCAAGGAGAGTCCCTTGAGCACATCTACTCACAAAACAGTCTTATACAAGGTAGCATAGTCACGAATGCTATTCCATCACCTTCGCCATAGCCAGAGCTTCTTTTGGTTGGAAATAACTCACAGGTCCTGTCCCCACTCAGGGGCAGGCATTACACAGAAGTGTGACCATTTCCAGGTAGAAATCCTGGGGAGCCACCTTAGAGTATGTCTGCTATATGTGAGTAAGGAGGACTGTGTCTGGAAACCAGAGGATCCTCTGGGGTACCTGGTAGTTCCTTGTGCCTAGCAGTAAGGGTTAAGGAGAGACTTCAGCAGCCTGAAAGAGAAACAGTGACTGAACTGGTAAAAAACCACAAAGAACTCTGACTAGCTGAGGTTTTGGCTAAGATTAGGGAAAAAGTAGAATAGGCAATGAAAGAAGGAAGCTGTGGATGTCAACTACAGTCTTGTGACCAATTATCAGCCTGGACTTGTGGCCGGCCACCTGGACTGAGTACTTTTATATATTTTTCCTGTTTGTTTATGTATTTCATTATGTATAGTTGAGGTTTTTGTACATGCTGACTCTCTTAGTTCATCTGGGCTTCTATAACAAAATATCATAGACTAGGTAGCTTCTAAATAACAGAAGTTTATTTCTCACAGTTTGGGAGGCTGGGAGGACTAGGATCAAGGCCTTGGCAGATTTGCTGTGTGGTGAGGCCTCCACTTCCTGGCTCATTGAGGACATCTTCTTGTGACCTGATGAGATGGAAGGCTGGAGTCCCTGCTCCTCTCTCAGCCTCCCAGAGAGCTGAGATTACAAGTATGTATCACCACACCTGGCTTGGAACCTGTTTTATAAGGGCATTTTTGCAATTCATGAAGTGTTTGCCCTAATGACCTAAGTACTTCCCTCCAAACCCCATCTCCTAATACAGTCACACCACACTGGGGGTTAGGAAATCAACATATGAATGATGGGCACAGTCAGACCACATTAACCTTTTTTTTTTTTTTCTTTTTTGGTACCGGGGATCGAACTAAGGGCCTTGTGCTTGCAAGGCAAGCACTCTAATCACTGAGCTAAATCCCCAGCCCCCACATTAACCTTTTCCTCTTTCTCCTTATTTGTATTTTATAGGTAAGTTGTTGAAAGTTTATGTTACCGTTAGTCCTTAGCTAACAGAATATTCTATGAAATGATGACAAGATTTTTTTGTTTTTTGGCAGTGCTGGGGATCGAATCAACCCAGAGCTTTACACACACTAGGCAAGGGCTCTACTACTGTACACCCCTAGCCCAGTAAGTATGTAAAATAGTTGGTGATACTGATATAGGGGAAAAACTATAACTCCCAACCTGCTAGATGTCAGTTACGCTGAGTTCGTGTTCCCCGAAGGTGAAGAATGAATTCTAAGGAACAAAGGAGGTTAAGAGTAGGAATTTTATTGGGAGAGAGAAAGAGAGCTCCTGAGAGACAGGAGGGGACCCGAGTGGGTTGCCAACGAGCCCACCCTTCAGGGGAAGTTTTATAGAGCAAAATTGTGAGGCGGGTACAATGTGTGTCAAAATGATGATTAATCAATAATAGTATAAGTGTAGTCATTTAGATAATAGTGATCCAATGGGGAAGAAAGTCACGTAGTAAATCGGCAAGGAGAGAACAAGGACATTTCAGGGTGAGCTGAATCTGGAGATCTTGGTCGCTCACCTGAGTGACCTATACTTTCAGATGTAATCGCCAGTCCATTGTTTATCCCTCAGCCAGGGATGTGGCTCTGGTCTTTCCATCCTTATCTTGAGACCTGACCTTCAATGGATGCACCTCCAGCCATAGTTGTCCTGTGTATTGACTCCATCGAGGGCCCAGCCCTGTCTGACTGCCTGTAATATTTCTACCTTACTTCGCTGTCTATAATAATACAATGGTCGTGGGGATTGTGTAGCTCTTCCTTTTGGAGACAGTGTAAGGATCTCTTATTTGTAAGACAGTTGTACTTCTTCTTCCTTTTTTGTTTAATTATCGCGGGACGTGCACCGCGAGTTGCCCGTGTGTGGCTGCGGACGGCGTCGGCGACCTGCGCCTGCCTGGTTACCGCGGCCGGTCGTCCCCGCTCCCCTTGGGACGGCCCTTCCGGCCTCACTTGGTGACGCGGGGAGGGGACGGCCGTAGGGAAAGGGGGAGTGGCCCGCGCTCTGGATCACCGGGCGGGGCCTCGGGGTGCCCTTGGGTCGCTGTGGGGCCTCAGGTGCCCTGACGAAGCCCAGGCCGTCTTTGTGCGGCGCGGGGGGGTGGCCGTGCACTCGTTGTACCCTCGGCCTCGGGGGTCGCAGGCAGGGCGCCGCGCGTCTTCGGCCGGGGAGAGCGGGTGGGGAGACCAGGTGGGGCGATCTGCCGCTCCCTCGGCCTGGAGACCTGGCATCCTGGCGAGCCGGTCTCGCAGGGAGCCTTGCGCGCCTCTGTGCGTTTTTGCTCGGCGTTGGGAAGGACGGGTCAGTGACCCCAGTAGAGAAGAGGGGAGGGCGTTCAAACTGAGGGAGCCGCCCTATCAAGACACGGAGGCGTGTAGGACTGGGGTGAACTTGGAGAGCTGCAAGTATGGGGAGGGGGCTAGGGAGGAAACATTGAGAAGAGCCTAAAAAAAAATCCCGTTGTACTTCTTCTGTTTGTTTATTTTTGTTGTGGTTTTTTTTTTTTTTTTTTTTGAAGAAGGTGCTGGAGATCGAGCTCAGGGCCTTGCGTTTGCCAGACAAGCGCTCTACCACTTGAGCTAAATCCCCAATCCCAGAAAGTTGTACTTCTTTGGGTAGTAATACAGAGTCGTTTTGTTATTGTATGGAAGTTCAAATGCATACAGAAGGAAGCTGAGTCTCCAAAGGTGTTGATGTGCCGTTACCAATTTATCACCTCTCAGCGGTAAATCAATCCTCCATTGTGCTCTGTGATAATGGAGACAGCCCTGTAAATGTTTTTCTTTTCTAGCCAAGATGTTCAATTCTGTCAGTAGAGGGGGCTGCAAGACACAGTAGGAGGAAGAGGTTTTTCTGCTGGGTTCTGGTGCCCTTCTACCAGGCTCTAGCGGGCAGCTTTCTGGCTCCTCCAAACCCTGCTCCTGGAGCATGTGGCCTCCCCATATCAGGCTCCTGCAGTGGTGCTTGATTTCTCTAAGAATTAGCTAATCCTGGGACAGGTCATCCCTTCCCCAGTCTGCGAGCCCCCAGAAGGTCAAAACATCATGAAATAGAGACAGTGTAAAAGCCATGAGTAATACATAATTACTGGGACAGAGCACAGCAGGAGTGGCTAGTTTCTGCTCCAGGGTGTCTGGATTTGAGCTGCAGTCTTGAGGGCTGAGGTTGACTTGATAGTTTAGGATGGAAATTTGAAAGCTCATTTCTTCTACATCTGGGGCCTGGACTGGGGAAACCTGAAGACTGGAACTGCTGATTAGAGAGCTTTGGTGGCTTCTCAGCCTGACCTGGTGCCGTCAGGGTATCCAGACTTCTGTGATAGTGGCTCAGGGGTACAGTGTGACTTTAGCACACATAGCAGAAGCTGCATTGTCCTTTTGGTATAACCTAGAAGTCATGGTGTTGTTTCTAATGCCATGAGTCACAGCCTGTCCAGATTCGTGGGAAGGGGACGTAGGCCTAACAACTTGATGAGAGGAGAGGTAAAGAATTTGCATTAAGTGGAACTCAGGTTCGGACCCTGGTAATCTGGCTCCAATTCCTACTGGGCCATTGTAAGGCATAGAGATCTGTGTAATTTATGTCAAACAAACAAGTGGGAAGGGGACTTACTGTAAAGTTGCATTGTGTGCACAGAAATGAAGTCCAGCTGAATGACCTGGATGTACTGTTACCTGTCATTATCTCATCTCTGCATGTCAGCCCTTGAAGGTTAATTTAATTTAATTTTATTTTATTTTATTTTTTTTTTTTGGTGGTGCTGGAGATCGAACTCAGGCCGTTGTGCTTGCAAGGCAAGCACTCTAATCACTGAGCTAAATCCCCAGCCCCTGAAGGTTAATTTTATGTGTGAACTCGACCGAGCTTTGGGGTGCACATATATTCTGGGTGCTTTGATTCTTCTCTAAAACTAATGCTGAAGTAGTCCTTGATGGCCATTGTGAGCCTGGAGGTTGGCCTCCCAGGTGATTAGGATGTTAAGCTGAACTAATGCCTTTCTCACTGGCATCAGTTCTCGCTCTCGAGTATTGGATTTGTTACTGTGAGAGTGGATTGTTATTAAGTGAGGCTGCCCCCATGTTTTGCCTCTTTCACACACATCTGCTTCCCCTTCTGTTTTTCTGCCATGAATTGGAACAGATGAGGCCCTCACCAGGTGTGGCTGCTCAATCTTGGACTTCCTGGGCTCCAGGACCATGAGCTAAAATAAACCCTCTTCTTTATAAATTATTCAGTCTCAAGTATTCTCTTATAGCAACAGGAAACAAACTAAGACACTGGGTGTGTCTCTCGGTGTGGCTGGATGAGATGTATACAAGAATCAACAGACTAAGAATAGCATGTGGCTTTCCCCAGTGTGGATAAGCCTTGTCCAGTCACTTGAAGGCCTGAATAGAACAAAAAGCCTGATCCTTCTACGAGGAAGAGGGAACTCCTGCCTGAAGCCTTCAGACTGGATGTGAGGTTTTTCCTGCCTTTAAATTTAAACTGAAGTATTGGCAGTTTTGGGTCTCAAACCCACCCAACACTGGCTGCAGCATGACTCTCCAGAGGTTCCAGCTCACCAGCTGCAGATGTTGTGACTTGTAAGCCTCCATAATTTCCTGAGCTAATTTCTCTCTCCCTCTCTCCCTTCTTCTTTCCCTCCTCTTTTCCTTTCCCTCTCCCTCTTTCTCTTTCTCCATCCTCTTGGATCTGTTTCTCTGGAGAACCTTGGCTAACCCTTTCTCTTTTCTGCAGACAAGCTTCCTCCGACAACCCAGAATTTCTGCTCCCCACAGATTTGCCTAATGTACTAGCTTTGGCTCCCTTAGCACTAGTTTACTGGGGAATGAACTCAGTCAAATTCCAGGTAAAGGTTTCTGATAGGCCCAGCTATGGCTGGAAGTGAAGTAGGGAGGTACGGGCTGGGCCTCAGAGTACAAATCTACTATCACTATTTCCACAGGGATGAGGGGGTGGGGGAGAAGTTCACCATGAAGATGCAGGCCTCCAAAAGTGTTTCAACTCCACTGAAGATTCCTTTGGCTTCTCTTGGTTCCTGAGTGCCATGCTGTTGTCTCTAGTGGCTCCTGTTACCTCTGACCTCTTTGGGCCATGGCAGCAGTGTTCCATTACACCTGTCCAGGTTCAGACTGTGGAAAATCTCCACGCTTCACCACATCTTTAGGAGGCTTCTGTGATACTGGGAGATTGGAGACCCAGATGGTAATGAAAGGGAGACCCATTTGCTTTTGCCATGTGGTCTGAGTGGGTGATGATTAAACGGTGTCTTTTGTGAGACTGGCTCTTAGGGGAAAGGTCCTGGTTAAAGAAGATATGGGAATGGATGATAGCTGTAGTGTTTCTAGCAGTGAAGAGATCAAAAGTTGTTTCCTTCTTCTCCACTTTCTATCTTAACTTCTCTGAGTCTCATTTCCTCTGTTGGTGGAGATAATGGAATCTTCCATCTCATAAGCTTGTTGGGAGGACTAAGGAGAGTACAGCATCGTCCAACTCTAGCCCAGCCTTTGAGGTGGGGTGGGAAGTAGGTGACAGGTCCTCTTTCTTGGGCCCCCAGCATGCGCATGGAAATAACATATACGGTGTCACCCCCCCTACCAAGTGCAAATCTCAAAAATTAGGACTTTCCTCTTTCCTTCCACTTAGGGCAGGCCTTGGATGTTTTATGTCTTCCTGGACCAGGGCTGGAGTCCCAGATATATGCAGTGATCAAAAGCCTGCATTTGGAGACCAAATATTTGAATTCCATTTCTATCTCTACTAGAGATGTGGTGTTGGATAATTCATGAAATCTCCTCGTGCCTCAGTGTTCTCATTTTAAAGTGGGAGTGGTTTTAACAGCCCCTACTTCACAGGGTTAATGTGGAAAGTGAATGAGACAAGGGTGGAAAGCAGCGGGCACCGTGCTCTGCAAATGCTACTTATTCCTACTAAGCCACTTCCATCTTGTCCCCAGGCTGACTGGCAGAGTGGTGGTGACTGCCTGTCCATCTTGGTTGAGGGTTCTCCTTCCCTCAACAGATGGTCTACTGGGGTCCCCATCACAGGTCCAGCACAGGCACCTTTAGCACCTCCTGGGCCTCCTCCTGATTGTCTGGTCTCAGAGGCACAAATTAGCTGCAGGGGATACCTGTGGCTCCTGATCTGGGTCCTGCCTGACCTCTGCTGGGGAGAAAGGGCTGAGCTGTGCTAGTCAAATGCTTTCCCCACTTGCCCAGGCCCAGACCATGGCCCCTGGCCCCTGACTCTGCCAGAAACTGCCCAGAGTCCAGGCTGCTTCATAACCCAAGGACTGTTTGGGGGCCGGATCAACAAGCCCCAGAGTCACCCAGATTCCCCACCCAGCACCTCCCAAATGGGAGCTCACACACTCCCTGAACAGCCTTGTTTCCCACAACCTATTGGGATTCACCTTGGGAACAAGACTGGAGGAGGGAGCCACATGGCCTAGAGATGTGTGTGTCACCAGACTGGCTCTATGGTGCTTCTATACAGAGTGCCTGCCCGGCAGCCGTGTGGGTGCTGTGTCGCAGAGCGAACAGCACTGGATCGTGAGTTAAGAGACCTAATTTTTTTTAACCACTTAGCCAATTAATCTTTTATTTATTACATACATCAATATTTTACCCAAAAAATAATTCATTACACTGTAATTACATGTAGGAGACCTAATTCTAACTTGGCACTGCCATCATCTACCAGCTGTGGGTCGTGGGGCAAGTCACTTCCCCTCTCTGGGCCTTGATTACCTTCTGTGTAAAATGAGAAGCCTAGAGCAGATGGTCTTTCAGGCCTCTTCCAGCTCAGGTGTACAATTGCAGCACACTGCCAGGTCTGTAGTAAATGTCCAGGGAATGCTTTTCCAGTAATTTAATTATAAGATTCAAGGCAGGATTCTTCAGATCCTGGCACCCACCTGCTTTCTTGCTGTACATGTTGCCTCTGTGCTCAGCTGATGTGTGTGATGTGCTCACTCAAGGCCTGACACATAATAGGTGTTAAACAAATGTAAGTCTGGTCCGTAATTCAGTACTTGGGCTGAGGCTAGCCCATGGTAGCCTGGAGACTGAGGATAGAGCAGGGTCTCACTTGGCACAGTAAGTGCCGGTCATGGGACCTCAACATGAGCAACATGTTCCCCTTCATCACAGGTTTCTGGCCATACTGAGAGTCATTACAATGGGGCTTAGAAAATCAACTGACATTATCCTGTCCTCTGAAGAATCTAGGCTCTGCCTTTGTTCACACTGCTCCCTCTGCCTAGAATTGTCAGGCAGCAGGAACTGGGATTTCACCTGACTGACGAGGGAATAAGTCAGGCTAGTGCTCTTTCACTGGTGCCTGTAGTGACATGGGATTCCCGAGTCAGAGACAAAACAGCACAGGCATCACAGTTATACCTGGTCCCCTGTCCTCAACCCTCACAAGGGCAACACAGAGAGGTACCGATGGACACTACACATGCATCGTGACATGGATAAGAAACACTGAACATGAGGAGCCCACTGCTGCTCCCACCACCACCATTCCTACTGTACGCAGCCCTGCTCTTTCCAGGAATACTTTCCCCCATCTCTCAATGTTGCGAGCTGCGAATACAATCCCAAGGAATGGCTGGGTAAAGAGCCATCATGGCCTTGCATTCTTGGCTTACCCAGCAATAGTGTTGAGGGATTGCTGCTCCCAACAATGGCTAGCTCCAGCGTCTGCTGGTCCAAATTCTACGCATCCTCAAATGATGCCTGTGTTTGGTGATTTCCCTAGTCCTTCCCTCACAATGCTCTCTCCTTCCCCTTTCTTGGTTTCCTTATAACAGTCATCAATGCCTCTTTTTTTGGTCCATGACAGTCCCTCCACTTCAGCAGAATGCAAACACGGGCAGGACTAGGTCCTCTTCACTTGTGCTTGCCATACCTAGGTGTTTGCAACTGGCAGGAACTTAGGCCAGATTTGTTGAAATGGACGGAATCAGAATCCTTCTGCGTGGTTATGCTTTTTTTCAGAGAGCTCCACCGCCCCTTGGAATGCTTCCAGGATTCCAGAGTCTAAAAATATCGCCCCAAAGCCACTGCAGGGATCTTCCTTGTAAGGAGCGCCTTGATTCCTGAGGCTCAAAGTTTATGCCCACCAGGTGGCGCCCTGATCCTCACATCGCCTGATGCCTTTTTTAGAAGATGGAAAATTCTCTTAATGTTTGTTCCCTTAGGTTTCCTACTCACAAAAATCTTGTCATCACTAGGCCAGGCGTGGTGGCACACACCCGTAATCCCAGCAATTGGGAGGGCGAGACAGGCGGATCGCTGTGAGTTTGAGGCCAGTTTGGGCTACATGGTGAGTTTAAGGCCAGCCCAAACTACAAAGTGAAACTCTGTCTCAAACAAACAAACAAACCAACAAACAAACAAGCAAACAAACAAACCCTGTTATCAGTCCAATACTCAGACGTAGCCCCTGATGTCCCCCTGACCCTCAGCTCTATGGAAAATCAGCATCCAGAGGAGACTGAGAATGTTCCTCCAGACTGTACTAAGGGACGCTGAATGAAAAGCCCTGAAACTGGGATCCAAAGACCTAGGTACGAGTCCCAACATTGTACTTATGAATCAAGTTAGGGTTTCACTGCTGGGACAATATACCTGATATACATAGTTTAAAGGAGGAGAGGTTTATTTTGGCTCACTGTTTCAGAGGCTTCTTCAGCCCATGGTCAGCTGGCTGAAAGGCAGAAACATCATGGGGGAAGGGCATGACGAGAAAAGTGCCCACCTCATTGCAGCTGGAAGCAGAGCGGAAGGGACAGAGCCAGAGAGAAAGGAGCCAAGGACCAGACAGCATCCCCAGGTCAGGCCCTCAAAACACACCCAGAAGTGTTTTTAAACCAATCAAATTGATAATCAAGATTAACCACCACAAAAGTTGAATTTCTTTAGGCAAGTGCTTCAACCTTTCTGGGTTCCTGTGAGAAAAGAAAATGTGGGAAATATGTAAAAGCACTTGGAATGTGGGTATGGAATCAGCCCCAAATGGCTACTGCTTAAACGGTCCCTACCAGTTCTGTGAACATGGCCAGTTCCTCAAAATCTATAAGCCCTCTTTTTGTCAGTGAATCAGAGCTAACAGCAAATATTTTCCAGAGCTGGTGTAAGGTCAATTTTAGTATATGTGCTGCCGAAGCGAGCATGAGCTGGTGTAAGATCAAGAGAACAATGAATATAGAGTGCTTTGTCACAGTGCCTAGCATATAGTCGGAATTCAATGAATAGATAGCACATATATATATTTTGTATCCCCAGCCTTTAAAATGGTGCCCAGAACTTAATAAGTGCTCAATCTCAGAATCTATTCACTGAATAAAAGAATTTACAGATGAAGAAGCTGAGGCAAAAAGAGGTTAAGTAGCCCATCCCTCCAGTTCCTGGTGGCAGGGAGTACTGAAGCCATGATGCATAGCCAGATAATCTGACTTCAGGCCCTGCCCCTCGAACCTCCATGCCATGCTATCTTACACAGATATGGGTTAAACATCACCATTTGTTCATTAAGATAGGCATTCAGAGCTTTCTCTAGCACCCCTATTTCGGCTGAGTTGGCAGGGGGGCATTATCCCCCTTCCCCCTCAAGAAACCAAACAGATTTTTTCTCCAGGAGAGAGCCAGGCTGCTGCAAGAGAGACCTGCTTAGCCAGGTCAGGAGCTGGTGGATTCATCTTATAACAGATGTAGCTCTGCAGTGTAGGCTTAGCTGGAGCCCCAGTGCAAGCATGATCCCCAGGGTAAAAGGGCCCTCTGAGTTCCACTGCTGTTCCTGCAGCCACTCAGACATCTATTCTACTTATATTTGCAGGGGAGGGGTGTCTCCTATGTACCTGGTCCAGGCAAAGATGGATTAGACACAAAAACCAATGGCACTCTCAGAACTACTGCATATGGCACTCTCAGAACTACTGCAGAGGGATGGAGGTCTAGGCAAGCAAGTAATTGAATGCTGGGAGGGGGGCTGGACCCAAGCTGGCAGGGTTTAACCCAGACACTGAAGGATAAGTAGGAGTTCGCCAGCCAAATGAGGTCTAGGAATCAGTATTCTGAGCTTATTTGGGAAATTTAAAAGGACTGATGGGGTTGGCATCTGGAGATGGGGTGGGGGGGTAAAGAAAATGGAAATGAAGTTCGAGGCAAGGAAATGGAAAATCAGGCAGTTGGTTGAGGACAGATTGTGAAATACGCCACCCGGAGGAGACAGAACTCTATCTTGTGGTCAGTGGGGAAAGCAGCATAATGAATAACTAGGTCTGTTTTAGAAGGTTGTGGAGGCACACAAAGTTTGGATCTGGCCAGATATAGTGGCACATGCCTATAATCCCAGCACTCGGGAGGCTGTGGCAGGAGGATCACCATGAGTTCGAGGCCAGCCTGGGTTACATAGCAAGACCCTGTCTCAAAAAATCAAACCAAACAAAAAGAAAGTTGGATCGGAAAGGGTGAGAAGAGAGATCAGCAATAACCATTAGTTTCAGGAAACTGAACCCCTTCAAACTTTGTTTTGCTACTCATACCAGTGAGAAGAATAACTTTCTGTCTCTTGGGCTGTCGTGAGGCTTAAATGAGAATGCACAAAGAGGACTGGCACAGTAGTAACAATGCAAAGCAACACTGAGCTCATTACAGGCTGGCTGGTGGAGGAGTTAAGCACATGGGCTTTGTTGTCTCTTGGACCAGGTTTGTGTCTTGGCCACAATAGTTGGCACATTTTTATTGTAGGCAAGATGAAAAGATGGCTAGCATGGGGTTGGATAAAAGGGGATGGGGTTACCACGTCTTGTGCCCTGCGGGAGGGGTAGTGGGGCCTCTGGTGAGTCACATCCTTTACTCTGACCCGGGGAACTCGATGGCGAGACCGTCTGAGCCCAAGGTAGGGCAGGATGAGCTTGCGGTGGGCACGGGCAGTCTAGGAACAGTACTATTCTCCTGGCCCAGGTAGAGTCAGGGGCCCTCGACAGGGGCTATGACAGGAGAAAGGGGAAAGAAGGGCCCCACCCCGAGGCTGGGAGAATGCTCCCTAAGCCGGCCTCTCCTCTCAAAGCCGGGTAGGGCTTAGGCAGGACGCGTAGGGGCGGCCCCAGATGCGCCAAGCTCGGCCCAGCGGCTTGGGCGGGCCGGGCTAGGGGGCGGGTGTGCTCGGTCCTACCCGGGGGGTGAAGGAATCGGAGCAGGCAGTCTGGCACGCGGGAGAAAGGGGGGCGCCAGTGTGAAGAGCCAGACGGAAAGAGAGATGGCAGGAAGCCGGGAGGAGCGAGAGGGGTGGAGACCGTGGAGGGGAAGGGGAAAGGGCGGGTAGGAGGGGTGGAGAGAAGGAGAGAGGACCGGAGCGAGGGGAGAGAGGGTGGGGACAAAAAGAGAAGCCGAAAAAGGGACCGGAGGGAGCCAGGGCGCAGGCCGCGGCGGGCGCAGCGGGCACCTCGCCGGGCCGCCCCGCGAGCGAGCCAGGCGCCGCCATTCCGCTGCTCGGGGCGCCGCCGTCGCCGCGCCCGGGGGCCATGCTCCCGCCGCCCCCGCGCCAGCCGCCGCCCCAGGCGCGCACGGCCCGCGGCGCGGTGCGTCTGCAGCGGCCCTTCCTGCGCGGCCCGCTGGGCGTGCTGCGGGTCCTGCAGCTGCTGGCCGGCGCCTCCTTCTGGATCACCATCGCCACCAGCAAGTACCAGGGCCCCGTGCACTTCGCGCTCTTCGTGTCCGTGCTCTTCTGGCTGCTGACCCTGGGCCTCTACTTCCTCACGCTGCTGGGTAAGCACGAGCTGGTACCCGTGCTGGGCTCGCGCTGGCTCGTGGTCAACGTGGCCCACGACCTGCTGGCCGCCGCGCTCTACGGCGCCGCGACGGGCATCATGATCGACCAGACGCAGCGCCACAGCTACTGCAACCTCAAGGATTACCGGCTGTCCTGCGCCTACCACGCCTTCCTGGCGGCCGCCGTCTGCGGGGGCCTGTGCCTCGGCCTCTACCTGCTCTCGGCCTTCTACGGCTGCTGCCGTCGCTACCAGGGCAAGCAGGAGGTGGCGTGAGGCCGCCCGCGCACCGCGGCGGCCGGACCGGCGACGGAGACCCTCCCGGGTGCTTCCCGCCGCCCGCGCCGGCGCGCCCCGGCCCCCGCCCCCGCCTTGCGTTTCCACTGCCGCCCGCGCCCAGGACCCCAGAGCACCCGTCCCCGAGGACCGCCGCGCCGCAGCCCCGAGGCCCGACCGCAGCGCGCGAGGCGCTGTCGGTCTCTCGGGACCCGCGCAGCGACCCGAGTGACGGACGCACGAGCGCAGACGCCCCCCGCCCCCAGCGGCGAAACTTCACGGCTCCTTTTCCCCTTCCCTGCCGAGAGCAAGACGTGGACGGGCGCCGCGTAGATCCGGGGAGGCTCCCAAATTGGAACCAGTCGTAGGACCGCGCCGCTGCTCTCCTCCCTCCCGTCCCGCGGTCGGAAGAGCACCCCTTCCTGGGCCCCTCCTCAGCCTCGGGTGCTGTAAAAAGCAGGCAGGCAGGCAGGCAGGCAGGCAGGCAGCTGCGGGTGGCGTTGAGGGCAGGCCTCGGCTCGTCCTGGGATGAGTGGCGAGTTTGGGTTTAGTTTGGGATTGTGCGGGGTCCTGTGTAACACCTCCCTGCCCATCTCTCGGTGCTTCGGTCTTGGGATGGGGCCAATATTAAGAGGTGGGATGGATAGGAAAGACCCATGGGTTGCACTCTTCCATCTTTGGAATCTTCTCTAGCCTCCTCCTCCTCTGTCCTCAGGGTTCTTGCAAGTCAGACCCAATGACCCTAACGTCCCTGGCCTCGCAGTGACTCAGTCTAGTCTTTTCCCAGACTTCTACTCCTCCACGGTCCTCAATACGTTCGCAGTAGGGATCCCACACTGCCATCACAGAATGTTAGGGTGAGGCCCACCTCCTTTTTTTTTTTTTTTTCCCCAGGTAGGGATCCAGAGTTTGTTCTTGGGAGCAGCCAATTTAAGATAGAAAACCTTGGTTTTTGCAGCCGCAGCGCTGTTTGCACTAGAGCAGTGGGCTTTCCGGGGGCCTGGCCCAGGAGCTGTTTCTACCTAGTGAGAACTCCTAGAGGCCCTGGTACTGGACGACCAAGCACAGTAGTTTAGTTTACTGTATTAACTGCTTCTAGGCCCTGATCCGTGTTTCCCACCCCAAGGTTCCAGGCATCCCTGTGCTATCCCAGTTCTCATTTGTTCCCAGTCGGACCTTTTGAAGATATTGGAAACATTTCTTTCCAAGGGAATTTTTCTAACAGGGGTACCCAGCCTAGTGAGGAAGGAGCTTGCTGCCCCTTGCCAGCCAGAGACCTGGGAACTGGTGAACTTGAACATTCCTTTACATTGTTGGAGAAATGCAGCCAAGATTGTCCAGATGGTTCCCAGCTGAAAGGACTGTCACCTGTAAGAGATCCTGGCACTGACCGTAAGCAGCTAGCAAGGTGTTCCCTGCTCACCAAAGAGAAGACAAATCTCTGGAGCTGGGCTGAACAACCAGCCTGCCTTTAAAGTAAGCTGTTTTCTGGAAGGGGGATATGGATCTTCGAATAAAAAGCACAGAGTTGCTTGCTTCGGCAGCACATATACTAGAAAAAGCACAGAGCCTCTTTTTCAAAAAGCTAAAAAGGCTTTATTCAGAGCAATTTGGAGGGGTGTAAATACGCACAATGCCCATAGAGTTGTGAAAATTCAGCCTTTTTGCTAAATCTTTCAAAGGTTTGTCTGCTCTTTTAAAAAGCTCAACCTGGCTGGGTGTGGTGGTGCACACTTGTAATCCAGTGCTTGGGAGGCAGAGACAGGAGGTTTGCTGTGAATTCGAGGCCAGCCTGGGCTACATAGTGAGTTCAAGGCCAGCCTGCACTACAAAGCTAGACACTGTCTCAAAAAACAAAACAAAACAAAACAAAAACCTCAATCTTTTCTGCTTCTCTGGTTTAGAAACCATAATAAGGGAGACTTCTGGCAGGGATTGAACCCAGGGCCTCATGCATACTAGGCAAGCACTCTACCATTGAGCTACACCCCTAACCCCTGGGGGCTTGTTTTTAAAATTTAGGTGGGAAAGTGTTGAGTTTTCCTGCTCTGGTTATGAGGTTGGTGTTTGGGATGGGTGTGCAGAGCAGGTCTGTAAGATTCTTTAGCACTTAACTTAGCCCTACTGTGTGCTTGGAACTGCCGAAGTATTCTACATGTCTTCATGTATTCTCTCAATAATAGTGTCGTGACGGAGTCTAGTATTTTTCTCATTTCCTGCATGAGGAAAATGAGCCCCAGAGGGGTTAAATAACTTGCCCCAGATTTCACTGTTAATGAGTGGTGAAGCTCAGATTTGAATGCTGGCAGTCTGGCCTCTTTTATTTAGAGTTTTTAAAAATTTTTTCTGGGGCTGGAGATGTGGCTCAGTGGAACAGTGTGTGCTTAATCCCAGCACAAAAAAATTTTTTTTTTCTAAATTGAGATGAAATACATGTAACATAAAATTCGCCATTTGAACCAGTTTTAAGTATACAGTTAAGTATACAGCAAGCCAGGTGTGGTGATGCACGCCAGTAATCCCAGCACTAGGGAGGCTGAGGCAGGAGGATTGCTGTGAGTTCAAGGCCAGCCTGGGCTACAGAATGAGTTCAAGGCCAGCCTGAACTACAGAGTGAGACCCTGTCTCAAAAAAACAAAAAACAAAAAACAAAAAAAAGTATACAGTTCAGTGGCAGTAAGTACATTCACATTGTTATGCAACCATCACCAGATTCCATTTCTGAGCTTTTTTAATCTTGCAAAACTGAACTTGTACTCATTAAAGTTGTGATTATTTTTGTTGCCTTTTCTCCCCTCTAGCAAGTCTTGGAACGCAGCCCATCGCAGCAAGCCCTTTACCGTCATGGTGGGCTGGGCCCCACCGTTGTACTCTAAGAACAGTGACAGTTCCCTTGCGTCCGACCAGAGATGGTCCAGCAGAGGTGGGGTGGGCATTGCTGGGACACTTGGGGGGTCTGGGCAGCCCGGTTACTCTCGTTTTTCTCTTGCAGGCTTCTGTGTTGCTGAGGCCGTGGAGATGCCCAGAGCTGGTCAAGCCGGCCTCTTCTAGGGCCCACTGCCCTGGCTGGCAACGCCCTCTGGCCTGGGCCAGCAGACGGTTGCAGTGTCTTTACTGGCAGCTGGTGCAGGGGGCAGAGGCAATGACCTCTGACTAGCAGCCTCCTTCTACACCATCCAGTGGAAAATTGGTTTAGCCTCAATCCAAGAGAATTCCTGATGCCTCCGGGGCTGTGATTTGGGCACAAGATTCCAGACACCTGGAATGGAGCTCTGCACTCCTGTACCCTTAACAATGGTTTCAGTTCCAGCCTTTATTCTTTTTCCTTTCGCCTTTTTTAGATCATCATCCAAGTTGCATCTTCAGCTCAGTCCCCAGGCCCTCAGATCTCTTTCTTGGCCGCCCACCCCCGGGTCTGTGGCCAGGTGGCCTTACTCAGGAGCAGACATCTTGGTGCTCATGGTGCCTCAATCCACCTGGACTTGCCTGTAGCATTCCAGAGCTCACTGGCTCTTCCAGATGTGCCTTCCTGCTTGGCTTTCAGCGGCTTGGCAGTCCCCCTGCCAGATGTGAGGAGGATGGATAAGATTGTGGTTATACCCACTCTCCTTTGCCAGGGCCTGTGCCATAGTTATGGCCACCTGATCTGGGCCAGAACTTTTTGGCTTCTGGAGGTAGTCTCATAGGCCTCTCTCCTTGACAGCAGGACTCAGGTCACCCCAAGACACCCCGGCAGGTCCTAGCCCAAAAGTCTGGGACCATTTGTGTATTCAGGAGATGATTCTACAAAGGCCAAGAGAGAGACTCCTTAGAAACAGTGGGGTAGTAAGAGAGAGAGGATTAGTGTGCCTTACTCAGTAGTTTAGTAGTGGTTCCATTATGCTTTTCTGAATAAAATGTATTTTGTCTGATCTTGGGGTTTTGTCTTCTATCCTGGCTCTCCAAAGTAACCTCTATGCTGGGTCCCCCCACCCTGGGTCCCTTAATATCCTCATGCCACACTGTCCTGCAGCTGTTCCCCCTACCCCCAGTCTTCCCCTTTCCTTCTGAGAGAAGGGAAAGTGAATTCACAGATTTCCAGTGTGGTTAGGAGCAGGGGACAAGGGTTGTCTGAGGTCAGGAAAACCAGAGAGAAGAAAACTCTGTCCCTGGCTGAGGCTGTCAGGAATTCCAGACCTCCTGGCCTGGCTCTCAATGGGCCTCTGTTTGGGAGCTGCCTGTCCACTGCCTATCCTGCTGGCGCAGAATGACTGTGGCTGTAGAGCTAGGAAAGCCCTGTTCTAGTCCAACTCCATCTGACAGAGGGGAAACAGTCCAGGGTGCCATGACAACTTACCTAATGCCATATAGCTGATTAGGACATGGTTTGGGATCTCCTGATGCCAAGGCCCTGGTCTCTTTCCTGCAGACATTGCCTGTTCCATGCCCCTGGTTTCCCCAAGATGGTCTGCTCACCCCGCCCTTGCCTGCTGAGATGCCCTGGAGAGGATCCTTGTCACTCCTCCTTCCTCTGCCCTGAGCCTGATGTCTGCAGCTAGGAAATAAGATCCTACTGGAAGGTCTCAAAACTCACTGGAAATAGCTCCAGGCCAGGATCTGATGCTATATGTGCTCCGTATCTACTGTTCTAAATACTCTAGATATGAAAATGTGCAGGCGCAACACCCCATACCTCCTTTTTGCGGTTTGGTATTTCCAGGATGGAGAAAAATACCACCAACTGCTGAGTTTCCTCCTTTACTCCCCTCTTCCCTTTCCTGCCTATAAATTTCATGCAAAATTTTTAAGTGGTGCAGCTTTGCGTGAAGGATGGTAATCCCCCTGCTTGGCTTTACTTGGTTTGGTAGGGCATTTTATAACTGAAAATGTGCTTTTACCTCCATTACCTTATTTGATAGTCCCAATAGTCTTAGAGATTGGCACTGTCACTTCCAACCCAGTAGAAGAAATGGAGCTCCAGAGAAGGAAAAGGCCTTATCCGGGGTCACACTACTGTCTAGTGGCAGGACACACCAGAGACAGATGTTCTCTTAAACCCTTGTGGTCCTTTGCAGGACTGGAACTTTAGGTGGATTTTGGTTTTGTGTTCTGGAGACCAGGTGTTCAGGAATAGTCTAATCTGGCATTTCCTGTTCAGTGAGAGTGTGTGTGTGTGTGTGTGCGTGCACGCGCGTGCATGTGTGTGTGTGTACACATGCATGTGTAGAAGGGCTTTGAAATAAGATTGCTTTTCATGGACATAATGAGCCTCTTTGCGTCTGAGAAATCCCAGGGGTTTGCTCATTTGTGTCTATTACTTTTCCTGTTTTTCTAGGGATGGGTATAGGGTAGAAAGGTAAGAAAGGAGAAGTCATAAGCTAACATTTTCCTAGCACTCTGGGAGGATGAGACAAGAGGATGCAAGTTCAATCCCAGCCTGGGCAACTTAGTGAGACCCTGTCTCAAAAAATTAAAAAGGGACTAGTGATGCAAGGTAGTGTGAAGGCTCCAGGTTTAACTCCCAGTACTGCAATAGCTAACTAATCAGCTAACTAAATAAATAATATTTTCTGGCATAGAAGGAAAAAGCAGGGATAGGAGGGAAAGAAAGTTCTGGTTAGTATGATTTATTTGTGTTTCATTTGTTACAATAGTAATTTGTGAAATAACATAAGAACAGTAGCATACAGTATAGCTATTAATATGTGATAGCAATACAAATTTAAACAAAAGTTTACAAAGTAAAAAGATAATTCAGTCATCCTAATCTCATGTCCTGCAGATAAATCCATTAACTACTAAATCTCCTTTTTGAAAATAGTTAATCAGACACATATACACACATTCATATTCTTCTACAATCTGCTTTTAAAATTTGATGATACTATAGTTCTATTATTTTCTGTATGTCCATATAGACTGTAGTCAGGGGCTTCAAAAATTCTGTGGGCTATAACACTTCTGTTCAAAACATTAGCCAGAGCAATCAAGCAGGAGAAAGAAAGAAAAGAGATACACATAGGAAAGAAAGAAGTCAAAGTATCATTTGTAGATGACGTGATTCTCTACCTTCAAGACCCAAAAAATTCTACTAACACGTAATAGCAAACTACTAAAACTACTAAAAAACTACTAGAAATGACTAAGCTCAACAATACAGCAGGCTGCAAAATCAACATACATGAGTCAATAGTGTTCCTATACACTAAAAATGAACTCACTGAGAAAGACATTAGGATGATACCATTCTCAGTAACATCAAGAAAAATCAAATACTTATGAATTAACCTAACCAAGGATATGAAAGTCCTCTACAAAGAAAATTACATCACTATAAAAGGAGATTGAAGAGGACATCAGAAAATGGAAGTATATTCCATGTTCCTGGAGAGACAGAAGCAATATAGTCAAAATGGCTATACTGCCAAAACTGATATGTAGATTTAACACAATTCTCAACCAAAATACCAACAGCACCCCTCACAGATCTTGACAAAACAATCCAAAAATTCATATGGAACCAGAAAAGTCCAGGAATAGCAAAAGCAATCCCGAGTAACAAGAGCAAAGTGGGAGGCATTAGGATCCCAGACTTGAAGTTACATTACAAAGCTATAGTGATAAAAAACAGCATGGTACAGGCATAAAAACAGACATGTGGATCAGTGGAACAGAACAGAGGAAAGAGCAACAACCCCAGGCACGTTCAGCTATTTGATCTTTGACAAAGGGGTCAAAACCAAAACAAAACAAAACAAAACAAACAAACAAAAAGGGGTCAAAAACATACACTGAGGAAGGAAGCCTCTTTAATAAATGGTGCTGGGAAAACTGGCTATCCATATGCAGAAGACTGAATCCAGGCCCATGTCTCTCACCATGTACTAAACTAAAATCAAAATGGATCAAAGATCTAACTATTAAAAGAAGAATAATCTGCTGGAAAATAAAATAGGTAAAACCCTTGAAGATGTAGGAGTCGGCAAGGACTTTCTGAACAGAACCCCAATGGCACAAGAAATAATACTGAGAATCAACAAATGGGATAATGTTAAATTAAAAAGCTTGTGCACAGCCAAGGAAATAACCAACAGAGTGTAGAGACAACCTACAGAATGAGAAAAAAGTTTGCCAGCTATTTCTTGGACAGAGGACTAGCATCTAGACTATATGAAGAACTCAAAAAAAAATTAACTTCCCCAATAAAAGACCCAATAAAAAAAATGGGCAACCAAAATGAATAGACCCTACTCAGAAGAAGTATAAATGGCCAATAAATAAATGAAAAATGTTCATCATCATCGGCCATTAGAGAAATGCAAATTAAAACAACATTGAGATACTATTTTCCTCCAGAAAAAAATGGCTATCATCCAGAAATCAAATAATAACAAATGCTGGTAAGGCTTCAGGGAAAAAGGAACTCTTCTAAATGGTTGATGGGAATGTAAACTAGTACAATCATTATGGAGATCAGTATGGGGTTTCCTCAAAAAAAGAAAAGTAGAAATTCCATTTGACCCACAAGATACCCTTCTAGGGTATCTTCCCATGTTTGTAGTAACACTATTCAGAATACCTAATCTTGGAAACAGCCTAAATGTCCACCAACAGATAAATGGATAAAGAAAATGTGGTATTTATACACAATGGAGCACTGCTCTGCCATAAAGGATAAATTTGAAACATTCATAGGTAAATGGATGCCACTCAAGACCATAATGTTACATGAAATAAATCAGACTCACAAGTTTAAATATTACATGGTTTCTCTTACATGAGAAACCCAAAATATAAATGAAGAACAAAATAAAAGATAGATAATAGGAAATAGGGAGATCTTTTTCAAATGGTAAGGAGAACAAGAGAGGGAGGGAGAGAAGAGAAAAGGGATGAAAAAAATAGAGTTGAAAAAATGGAAATAGAGCTTTTGCAAATGGGAAGGGGAACAAGAGTTGGAGGGAGCAGGGAGGGATGGCAAGGGAAGGGGCCGAAAAAAGAATTAAGATGTGTTATATCCATTATAAACTCCCCCACAATAAATGTAATCATGTACCGCAAACACATATTAATAAAAAAAAAAGAATTCAGTGGGCTTTCTGGAAGTTTATAACTCTTATTGTGTTAACTTTGCTACTCCTTTGACTGCTTCCTATAGAGATCTTAGTAAAACCCTTAAAAGGAGGGTGGGTCCTTTTTTATCAATGAGGAAATCGAGGCTTAGTGGGGTGAAGTTCCACCAGGTCTGTGGCCTCTCTGCTCCTATACTGCCCAGAGTAGCAGGTAGCTGTATCCTGCTCCATAGCCAGGCTTGGGGAGAGGAACTCCAGGCACTGGGATTAGTGGGGGCGGCTGGGACAGGGTGAGGAGGGTCTAAGGCATTCTGGCTTCTGTGGGCCAAGGTGTATCGGGATTGGGGCTGAGTGGACAGAACCTAAGAAGAGCAGTTGGGCAAAATGAGCAAGACTCTGTGGGACCTACCCAGCCCGACCTCACTGGCCTATGGAAATTCCAATCTGACTCCCTCTGGCCTGAAAGTCTTTTTGTGTGTGTGTGTGTGTGTGTGTGTGTGTGTGTGTGTGTGTGTGTGTGCTGGGGGTCGAACTCAGGGCCTCCTGGTTGCAAGGCAAGTGCTCTAACCATTGAGCTAAATCCCCAGCGCCTCTGAAAGTCTTTTTGCTCTTCCTATTCCATGGCCCCATTCCTTTTGAACTTGGGATATTGTAGGCACAAAGCTGTGCTGTTCCTTCCCCATCCTTCTGGGGACAACCAGCTGCCAGAGACAGTTCCTCTAGGCTTCATACCTGTGCAGCTCAGGTGGGACTCAGATGCTCCCTGCAGCCATCTCCAGGAGTCCTGAAGGGGGCGCTCTGATCCCCAGTTAAAAGCACTTCTGAGTCAAGTAAGGCTGGGAAGAGGGAGACAGAACAAACTCTAATGCAGTACCTACTGCCAAGAACGTGATGAATGCCTTGGACAATTTATTCTCGCAATCCTGTGACATCTGGAGTATTCTCTTTTTCTTTTCAGTACTGGGGATTGAATACAGAGCCTTCACACTGAGCTACATCCCCAGCCCCTTTCTCTCTCTCTCTCACTCTCACTCTCTCCCTGTCTCTCTCTCTCGAGACAAAATATCACTAAATTGCCCAGGCTGGACTCCAATTTACAATCCTCTTGACTCTGCCTACCAGAGCGCTAGGATTAAAGGCACGAACCACCCAGCCCGGCTGAAGTATGGAATTTAACATTTGGGGCAACAGACACACAGGGGTAAACCAACTTGCCCAGGGCACTCAGCACCCTAGTGACAGCAACAAGATCTGGGCTGCCACGCCATGCTCTTTCAAAGATTTCCATACAGACAAACTGTTCTTCCCAAACATCCAAAGACTTCATCCAAAGTTAGTCTGAGTTTTGAAATATTTACATCTTGAGCCAAGGCAGGAAGGAAAGACTGAAAGAAAGTTATACTATTACAAATCTGAATCATGTCAGCTTTTCTTTTCCCAGTTCACAATGAAGTTAGATAGTTCTCAGGTTTAATCAAAATTCTGTGCTGAGCACAGCTCCCCTGTCCCCTGGAGACTGTCCCTCTGCCTGCCAGATGTGAGCGGATATGCGGACTACCCCTGTACCAGGCCCTCTTTCTCCTGGCCCCGAGCCCTCAGTCTGACTGCCTGGCCTGACCCTGAACTTCTGGAACCCGAGCCTCTACCTTCACCATCCCGTCTCCCGTGTGCTCGGCGCAGGCTCCTTCCGTGTCTGTCAGGTGCTTAGCGTGACTGGCTCAGACTTCTAGGTGAGCTCGGCCTGCGATGTTGGAGGTGAGCCTGGTGTCTTATTAGTTGTCTGGTTTGAGGCAATTTATGAAACCTCTTTATGTCCCAGCCTCTTCACTTAGTGAGAATGATGTTAGTACTGACCTTGCTAAGCTATGAACAAGTTGTCATGAGCTGAGGTCTACAGAGCAGACTGCCTGGCAATGTAGTGAATGTGGGGCAGCTCTCAGCTGTATGACGTCCTCAGGAGGCTTTTGTAAGATTGTGTAGGTGAAATGCCAAGCCCGGAGCCTGCCTTGTAGTCATATTGATCAGAAATGTGAATTCCCTTCTGTTCGCTCCACGGCCACGGCGTGCTCTCCCTGAAGAATGACAATCTCACCAGCTAGAGATCTGTGTCTCTTTCTCCTTGGTATTACTCTGCTTTCTTCTTCCCCTTCCTCCTCCTTCCCTCCTCTTCTACTCTTCCTCTCTTCTCTTCCCCTCTCCTTCCCTCCCTCCTCCTCCCCTCCCTTGTCTTCCTCTCCCTCCCTCCCTCCTCCTCCTCTCCCCTCCCTACCTCCCTCCTTTTTCTTCTTCTGACATGGGATTGTGCCCAGGACTTTTGCACTGAGCTCCATCCCCGACCCTTAAAAAAATTATTTTTTTAAATTTTGGGGCAGAGTCTTGGTAAATTGCCCAGGCTAGGGTGAACCTATGATCCTCCTGCATCAGAGCTTCCAGAAGTCTGGTATTACAGGCATGTGCCACCACGCCTGGCTACTCTGCTTTCTTTTTTGAGAGTGTGGTGCTGGGGATCGAACTCAGGGCCTTGTGCTTGCTAGGCAAGCACTCTACCAGGGAGCTAGATCCCAGCCCCTACGCTGCTTTTTTATGTCTTTTGCTTATCTGAGTTTTCTTTTTTTCTTCCTCCTTTCCTTCATTCCTTTGTTCCTTTCTTCTCCTTCCCTCCCTTAATTCCTCCCTCCCTGCTCCTTTCTCTATTTTCTTCTTTCTTTCTCCCCCTTTCTCTCTCTTCCTTCCTTCCTTTTCTCTTTCTTTTTCTTTCTTTCTCTTTCTTTCTTTCTTTTTCTTTCTTTCTTTCTCTCTTTCTTTCTTTCTTTCTTTCTTTTTCTTTCTTTCTTTCTTTCTCTCTCTCTTTCTCTCTTTCTTTCTTTCTTTCTTTCTCTTCATTTCCCCTTTCCTTCCATACCTTTCCCTCTCCAGCATTTTCCTATCAAAATGGTACAAAAGTGTTTATGTTATTTATGTACCTGAAAGTAGGAAGCCTTCTTTTCCTCTCTAGATTCAGAGGTCCTTCTCTGTGTCCCTTTTTCTTCCCCCGTGCAGTCTCTCACTCTATCTCTGTGCTCCAGGCGGTAGCCCCTGCTGTCTTCTTTTCAGCCAGGAGAGAGGGCTCATTCTTTTCACTGAGCTTTCTGGGGTTCTAGTCCATCTGGAGAACTGGCCGCAGGTCTCAGGTGTCATCAACTCCCCTCATATGTGTTTGCAGGGTCTCCCATGATTCCATTCAAACAAAAATTGACCCAGGCGAAGAGGGTGTTTCCCAATAATTTGGCTTCCCCAGCTGTTGTGTAGCTGGGTATTTCACAACATGACTTTTCTCCCTTGTTTATCAGCTGTTGCTGTCCCCTCCTTGCCACTCCTAGGAGCTAGTGAGCTTGCTAGGTTTACTTCTTTCTAAATTAAATGAATGAACCACCTCAGAGATCTTAGTATAGGGTGCATATGGACTTGGGTTGACATGACCACAGCCATCTTGAGTCATAACTGCCATGGTTGCCCTGTTTTTTTCCTGTGTTGTTTTCCAGCAAATCATAAATAGATAAAACCTTTCAAGTCATATGTGGGATTTCACTATCAGACCCTGGCTCCAGGAGTACACCTGGCTCTTCCATATTGTCTTAGGATAAACAGATGCAGTCCAGTCAGAATGAAGTCACTTTTGTCCTACCCTATAAATATGTCCCTCTTTCTGACACAAATTGCGGGGATACAGCTGGTCTCGCTGCTGCCCAGAACCATGATTTTGTCAGTAAGTTCCCCTTACGTTGCACTCCGCAACCCCAGGTCTGCCTTCCTCTCTTTCCTCAGTCTCATGGTACCTCAGGACAGGTTCTCAGGCACTAGGGCTGCATTTTCTGGAACAGGGTGGATAATGGAGTCTTTTTGTGTGGCTATGACAATGATGATAATGATATTATTATTAATGATATTAATGGCAATTAAGATTACATAGTGTCTGTGTACTTTTTTATTTACAGTTAACAGATTTTTTTAAAATGTTATTTCGTTTCATTCTCCAGGAACAGTTGAACAGTGTAGATACCTGCATTTGGTAGATTAGGCTCAGAGTGGTGAAATGGCTGCTTAGATATCTTTTTAAAAAAAATAGATTTGTTAGAGTATACTTGCCATACATCAAACTGCACATATTTAAAATGTACAATGTGATGAGCTTTGACATATGTATATACTTGTGAAACCATCACTACATTCAAGAATGTGGACCTAAAACCATATACCCAAAAGCTTCCCTATGCCCTTTGTGCTTCTTTTTTCCTTTCCCAACTCCACCCCCAGGCAACCACTTACCACTTTCTGTGGCTATAGATTGTACAGCATATTTGTTTTGTCTTTGAGGGAGATGGTATCAAAGAAGCTTCTTTCACTCAGTTTAGTTATTTTGAGATTAATTATGATATTGTGGCAAGAATACGTCATTCATTTTTTTTATCATGAGCATACATATTCTATTGTATGGACATATTATAATTTGTTTATTCATTTACCTGAATGCTGGACATTTATGTTGTCTCAAATTTGTGACTATTGCAAAGATAGCTGCTATGAACATATTTGCACTAGTCTTTGTGTGGACATGTTTTAATTTCTCTTGGGTAGATATTTAGTGGTGACATGGGTCACTCATGTGGCAGGTGTATTATTTTTAAATCATCTATATTCCAGATGAGCTTTCATTGGATGTGCATTTTTGTAGTTTTGCCTAGCATTTATATCAGGGAGTATAATTCTAGCCACATAGAATTAAATTAAGAAATTTTTCATTTTGTTCTATGCTCTGGAATAGTTTAAGTCTATCATTTTATTGATGAGTTTGATAAAATTTGTATACAAAATAATCTGGGAATGATGTCTTTTAGGAAGTCTTTTATTCATTTATTTTCATTTTTCATTCTCACAGTTTCTTTAATGGTAATTGGCGTATTTGGGTTTTGGGTGGGTCATCTACTGCTCTTCCATTGGTGGTATATTTATTCAGGTTGTCTATCCCAGTAGAACGAATCTCTTTGAGGAAAGAATTCCAGGCTACTCATTTTGATAGCCCCATATCATCTGGTAAAATGAAAGAATATTGATGTCTAGCAGCTATACCAAGTACACCCTAACATTTTAGTAGCCTAACATAATAAAAATCTGTTTGTTATTCGTAAATAATTCTATTTCTTCCTCAGATAATTGTCCATTGTGGATGTTTCTGGGTAGTGGGAGACTTTCCACTACGAGGTGCTTTAGAGACTCAGGCTCCTTCGACCCGTGGCTCCCCCATCCCTTCTGCATTGAGCTGGCAGGTGGGGGAAGAGAGAGAGGAATGAGTGTCTAACTTTTAAATGTCTTGGTCTGCCAGTGACACTTAACACTCTCACTCCTCTCTTGGGAATCACTTGACCCGACCTACGCAAAGGGAGCTGGGAAACGTAGTCCCTGGCTGGGCACCTGCTGTCCAGCAAGACCTCTGTACCGTGGGAGTGGTGAAGGAGAGTGGGAAGAAGCTTTTTTTGGCAGAGAGTTAACCATCTCTTTCAGAGATGGCACAAGGCTTTCTTGCTGAGGTTTTTATTGCTTTGCACTGGGAGACTTTTCCTGTGCCAGTGTTTGATGAATGGTTGTTTTCATGGCTGCCAAGAGCTGCTGAGTAAGAATGTAACTGCAGACATTAATTTCCTTGCTGTGTTTGCCCAACAACTCACTGTCTCACAGCTGGAAAACTCATTACTCATGAGTACTTCATTCCCAGGTACTAGAACATAAAGATGTATTTACTGAACACTATCCAAGGGCAATGGCATCAAACTATTGATCCAAAAATATGCACTGGTCAAATATTAAGTTTAAATACTAGGGAAAACCCAAATAGTAAGGAGAATCTAAAGAAACATACCAAACATTTCTTTCATTTATTAACTCATTTTTTAAAAAAGTTACATAATTGACAGAACATAAAGTTCCGCATAACAATCCTCATATCAAACAGTACAATTCAGTCATTTTAGTATGTTCACAAGATTGTGCAGCCTTGACCACTATCCAATTCCGAAATAATTTCATCATCTGAAAAAGAAACCCTGTACCTCTCATCATCATTCCATTCCTACACTCCCCTAGTCTCTGGCAACCACTACTCTTCTTGGTTTCTACGGATTTGCCTATTATGGATGTTTCTTTTGCTTAGCACAATGTTTTAAACATCTATTTATGTTGTAGCATGTATCATACTTCATTCTTTTTTATGATGAATTACATTCTTTTGAATGGATAAACTGTTTATCCATTCATTCATTTAAAAATTTTTAAATTGTGGCGAGATATACAAAACAAAGCTTACCACCTTAACCATTTTCAATGTATAACTCAGGGGTGTTAAGTACACTGATACTGTTGTGCAGCCATCAATCACCGTTCATCTCCAGAACTTTTCTCATCTAGCAAAACTGAAATTCTGAGCGCATAAAACAATAACTCTTCATTCTCTTTTCCTCTAGCTTCTCCTAACCACTATTCGACTTTTTGTCTCTGTGAATTCCACTACTCTACGCACTTCATATGAATGGAATCATAAGTATTTGTCCTGTAGAGGTTGGTTTATTTCACTTATCATAATGTCCTCCAGGGTCATTCATGTTGTAGCGTGGGCCAGCATTTCCTTTGTTTTTAAGCCTGAAAAATATTCCATAGTATGCATATTCCACATTTTGTTTATCCATTCATCTGTCTATGGGCACTTGAGTTGCTTCCACTTTTCGCTAGTGTGAAAAATGCTGCTAAGACTATGAGTAAACAAATATCTCTTTGAGACTCTACCATCAATTCTTTTTTTTTTTTTTTTGGTGGTGCCGGGGATTGAACTCAGGCCCTTGTGCTTGCAAGGCAAGCACTCTAATCACTGAGCTAAATCCCCAGCCCCAATTCTTTTAGGTATAACATCCCCAAAGTGGAATTGCTAGATTGTATAGTAATTCTATTTGTTATTTTTTGTGGGATGACTATATTGCACCATTCCACATTCCCACCAACAGTGCACAAAGTTTCCACTTGCCTACACTCTTTGTTTTATTTATTCATTTTTAAACAGTCACCGGGTATGTATTATGTCTGGACTCTATACTTGGTAGAAATTTGGGCTGCCAAGATATTCAGTCTTAGTGTCTGTGCTCTTAGGAATTTGGGGAATGATGGGGAAACTCAGGCTGGCAGGTGCCTGTAGAGATGGAACAGAATTCTATGTAAACACAGAGAAGGAAGGAAGGACTCAATTGAGGAATGCTTCACAAAGGATCTGACATTTGACAGGGATGTGAAAAGGTAATGGGAGGGGGTCAGGTGGTGGGGGAAAGGGTATCTACACTGACGGAGCAGCACACAGTAGCCACACAGTAGCCAACCTCCAAGAAGGCCTCCAGGATGACTCCAGCTATTCTTCCCTCTTTCATACATTGTCTCACACTGTTTGGGGGTCATGCTCTTGTATATCTTACCACATATTGAGTAAGACTGACTTGTAAAATGAACAAGATATCATTGTGGAAATGATGGTATGTGACTTCTGAGGATACATCATAAAGGACTTGGCTTCTTGCCTTGTTTCCTACTGATCTCTTGCTCTGGGAGAAGCCAGCTGTCATGTCATGAGGACACTCAAGAAGTTCTTTGGAGGGCTGGAGATTTGGCTCAGTGGTTAGAGTGCTTGCCTAGCAAGTGCAAGGCCTTGAGTTCAATCCCCAGCACCACCCCCCCAAAGTTATTCTTGGGGTTCATGGAACTGGGGTAATTATGATGCTTATCAACATTTTACTTAGAAGTTACTCTGGAACTGCAAATGTCTTTCTGTCCTTTTCAGCTGGTCAGTGTTCCCTCATGGACTTTAATCATCCAAGAACCTTAAGGAAATTTACAAAAGAGAAGTTCTTAATTAAACGAAGACCCCCCCCAGCCCAAGGCAAGAGGGTCTTTAAAGAACATTTCCTTTCCTGATAAAATTGGGCTGTAGGCTATGGCAGAGAGGAGTGCAGTATGCCTTTTTCTGGAGTTAGATAGCCAGGTAGCCAGGTATTAGAAAGAATGTGCACAATGTGTAGCCTTAAAATGTCATTGTGGCCTATGGGATCGCTTTGAGTCTGAGACCAAACAAAAGATTGTAACTGTATTACACATTGAAGTCTTTCTTTAATTAACTGGCAATGCATGCTACTTAGGACTCTCCTCGCCCTTCTTAGGTCTGCTAGTATCTACCTGCCTAAAATTAGATTTGCTTTAGCTCACTATTTCAGAGGTTTCAGTCCATAGTTTGCTGGCTCCAAGGCAGAAATATCATGGCAGGAGGACATGGTGGAGGTAAGCTGCTCACTTGATGGCTGTCAGGAAGCAGAGCAAAAGGGAAAGAGCCAGAGAGAAACTAGCCCTCAACACATGAATCTTTGGGGGACACTTCATATTTAAACCTTAACAGCCCTCTTGTCTTCAGACAATGCAGCCCTAGCTAACAACTGACTGCAGCCCCACAAAAGCCTCTAAGCCAAAATGTTACTAAGTCATTTTTGGTTTCCTGATCCAAACCACCCAGACCCCCAAACAGTGTGAGGCAATGTGTGTTTACTGTTGGTTAACCCTTTAAATTTCAAAATACTTCATTATACAGCAAGATATAGCTAATATAGCAATAATTGTGAAAAGATCTGGCATATCAAGGAAATGTTGAGAAATTAATGCAGTCTACACGATGTATGATAACCAGAAATTTGAAGTTCAAAGAACTGTCACTAAAACCCTGACAATTTCAGGACGAGTGGGCGAGGGAGCCATCTGGTGGCAGAAAGCCTGCTTAGCGAGTCCCCTCTTTCCCACTCCATTTTGTTGTTTTGTTTTTCTTTTTGAGACAGGGCCTCTTTACATATCCCAGGCTGGTCTTGAACTCACGAGGTAGCTCAGGCTGGCTCAAACTTGTGGTGATCCTTCTGCTTCAGCCTCCTGAGTGCTGGGATTGATTAAAGGCCCGTGCCATGAGGCCTGGCCGGTCCCACTCCAGCCTGTTCTGTTCAGTATCTCCACCTAGTATTCTGCCAAGGGCCACAGTGAGTTTATGACTCAGTTATGTGGGCCATAAACACACTTGCTTATAGGTGCAAAGACTAACCTCTGAGAAATGTTGAGCTAAGGTAGTGATTATCCTCTTTATGTTTTCTCCTTTAGTCTCTCCCACCTGTCTGCTGGACACCAGGATTTGAGACAGAGTGAAGACTCAAAATGCTAAGAAGGGAAAGAGCAAGCCAGAACTCAATTATTAAAACAAACAGAGTTAGGGCTGAGCGTGCTGCACTTGTCTTGGGTTTGTTCCCCCAGCACTGCCGTCAATCAGTTAGTCAATCAGTTGATCAGAATTAAACCCTGAAAACCGAGTTCACATGGCCATTCTCTCACTACCAGGAGAGGCCTTTGTTTATTGATGTCGACCGTGACTGTTGTCCCTTTCTAGTCTTCAGAACTGTCTTATATTCTCCAGTATTCCTCCCAAAATAATGTCGAAGAGTTCTTGGATAATATTCCCCAATTATATAGCAGCTGGAGATGAAAACCAATACTATTACTATCCACAGTCATACTGAGGCCAGTGGTCCAGACAGACCCAAGGAGGAAGAACTGCAAAGAAAGTGAAATTTTTCTTTGGAGTGAGTTACTTATGGTAGAATATCAGGTAGTTAAAACATTGAAGTAGAAAATTTTCTTCTAAGAAAGGGTCTTCTAGTTCAAGTACTGCATTGTCCAGAAAACTTCCCCATCCAACTCTTCTCTTTGACTAAATCTGTCCTTTCTCTTTGGACATTTACTGTACGATTCACTGCTTTGTATTATGGTGAAGTCAGGCCAATGTTTCCTATTCAATCAAGAGTCCGTGGAAGGTACAAATTGAGGCTCGTTATCAAGTCTCAGTCATCATTTTAAGAAATGGGCATTAGCCACCTTGGTGGTGCATATTGTGATCCCAGCACTTGGGAGACTGACACAGGAGGATCACTTCAAGTTCAAAGCCAGCCTGAACTACATAGTGAGACTCTGCCTCAAAAAAGAAACACAAAACAAAAGAAAGAAATGGGCATTATGCTGGATCTTAGATAAAAAGAAATATGAATTCAGCTCTCTAGAAGTCAAAATCCAGAAAGGGAGGAAAGATATGTACATGTCTAGCTATAAAATGGGGATAATTATGGGAAGAAATTGACATGCATATTTACTGGGTACCTACTTTGTGCTAGAAGCTAGACAAATAGAAGTTAAACTCAAGTCAGTTCCTCAGGACTCTTACTGCCTAAAAAGAAGAGGAGCTGCCAAGTAAACAGGCAATGACTTTAAATATGCCAAGCTCTGGAGTGGGGCAAACATGGACACAAAGCGGAAGGGCACCTCCCTAATTCAGATGGTCGTCAGGAAGTCTTCCCTAGGGCTGAGACTTGAGCTGAGTTTTGGAGCAGGAATAAGAGTTGATCAAGTAAAGAATGGGGAGGAAAATCTGAAAAAAGCATGGCAAGGTGAGACATGACACATTTGGGGAACTTTCAGAGCAGTGTCTTCTGGAGGCGACAGGGTGGCACTGAAAACTTCCTAGCAAGAGGATGGTTGAGCAGAAGACAGGGGCGGGAGGGTGAAGAAGAAGGGGGAAGAGGTGAGGGTGCAGGGGCACTGGCGTCTCCCGGAATTCAAACCTGGAGCTGGTTCAGGAGAGGGAACAAACAGGGGGGACTTCAGAAGCTATTTGCATGAAAGACCAAGGAGACCTTCTGGAAGACTCATCCCAGGGGAGGAGAAGCAGAGCCCTGCAGACAGCTTTTGGTGGGGCCACAATGCCCAGCCATTTTCTAAGGGGTAGGGGGGAGTGGATTTCTGAATGTAGCTTAGGGGTACGTGTGGGATTTGGATCTACATTCTAGCCCTTCTTGTTCAGTTTCTGGGCTGGAGTGATGGCGACAGAGTCTTGAGTAAAAATAAAAACAGCAATGATTGCTAACAATTTTTGAACACTTATACCAGGGATTTATATCCATTAGCTCATTTAATTGTCACCCCAGCCCTATGAGGTTGCTACTATAATTATCCCCATTTTATAGCTGGAAAAACCAGCTGAGCAACTCATCCAAGGAGAAGGCCTCCTACCTTAATTATGTTGGGACTGGTATATGCCAGTTAATCAAAAAGGACAACTAATGCAAGGAGCTATAAACTTTTTCACATAGTATGAGCATTTGATTTTATTTTGAGGTAATTGTAAATATAATTATAAGAAAGAACACAGAGATACCCCAGGTATTGTCCCCCAATGGTAACATCTTCAAATCATTTTTTACAAAATGCCTACAATGTGCCAGATGCTGTTGCAAGTGCTGGAGACATAGATGTGAGAAACATTAGCAGACAGAGTGCTGAGAATGAATGATACTGTGGAGAGTGTCTGGAGCCAGAAGGAAGGGGGTGGCGGATGGACAGTGTTTGAAAGACAGTAAGAAACGTCCTAAGGAGAACTTGACAGCAGGAAGATGAGCAGGAGAGGATGATGTCATGTTGGCTAAGGTGCACAATGATTTGTGGAAGAGGAGTGGTGGCTCCAATGCTGCAGAGCTCACTTGCAGGGAGGACCCGAAGTGTCCACTGGATTAAACAGCCGAGATGTCACAGGTGAGCAGTCAGGTAGCTCTGCGGCACAGAGGGAAGCAGAACTTTGGTACAGTGGGGAGAGACTGGGAGTGGAAGCAAAAGTAGAAAGGGTTCCAACTAGAGAAGGCAGAAGGGGTGAAGAAAACATTTTCCATGGACTTTTGTCTCTAGGATGAGTGGCAAGAGCTGTTGAGAGTGTGGATTTCAGGGCTGGGTGAATAGTGCAAGGCTTCAAGAAGTCAGAAGAGTTGGAATTTTGAACACAGCTGAGTCAAGGCTGGAGGAACATGGCAGTTTTCTGAAAGGAGATAACTTGCAGGAAGAGATGTAGATAAACCCTGAATGGATCGGGTTGAATTTGGATAGAAAGGTGCCAGAAGGGCATTCCAAGCAATCAAGGAGACAGCACAGTCGCATTTGAAGGTAACAGTATAGTTGTTCATTTGGCCGAGACTGAGGCACCTGAAGGATAGAGTAGCAGGGATGAGGCCAGGAAATGCAGGGGAAAGTGGGTGGCAGTATAGGTATGGTTGGGGGCACTGGGGTCGATGATACATGGGGTTCAAATCTCAGTTCCCAGTTGCTTATTTGCTGTGACACTGGAGAACTTCCTTAACATATATTGGATATTTCCTCTATAAAATGGCGATAATCCTAATCGGGTTATTGGAGGAGGACTACACAATGCCCCCAGAGAGTTTAGTCAGGCGTCTGGCAGTTGGTGAGCCCTCAGTAAATAAATATATCTCTCGTTAATGCAAAGCTATTGCACGTGTGCTTTAAGGGACAATCCCTGGACCACACCCAGCTAAAATTTTTGAAATCCAGATAATTGTGACAGTGAGCCTTTGGCCACTACTTACAAAATGAAATGAGCCTTTGGCTACTACAAAAGCAGAGCCTTTGGCTACTGCTTACAGAAACAGTTTCCTGGGGCAGACATCTGTACAAATCCTGGTGTCTGAGCTCGGAGAGTGGAATATGACACGCTGCTAGGGGTGGAGATGGCATCACCTTGGGAGAGGAACTGGGCAGTACCTTAAACAACAGTGGTGTGTGATGGTGCACACCTTTAGCCCTGGCCACTCTTGGGAGGATCATTTGAGCTCAGGAATTCGAGACATGTCTGGGCAACATAAAAAGACCCTGTCTCAAAAGGCATTTTATAGAAAAAATATAGTTTCCTTAGCTCTTGTCAAAACACAGTGTGAAGGGGACTGAGCTGAGAAGGGCCTGCGCGGGATCCTGTACATAGCAGGAGACTAGGGACAGCATTCTCTGCTCGGTACTGACATACAGGACACGTATTGTGTCTTTCCTGGGTTCCCAATCCTCTGTGGCGACAGTTAGCCAGCCAGGTAAGTGCTTGCCAAAATTGGGGTGGGGTGATGTAAATTCTTCAGTTGTGCTTCTCTCTGAATATTCCTTGCCAGAATCTTCCAGAGAGAGGCGGAGTAGCGAAGCGTAGGGTCTCCAGGCGTGAGCTCTCAGGTCCCACAACATTTTGTGAGTTTCGGCCGCACGTGAATAGAACTAACTCAAGTACCCGCCGAAGTTAAAGGCGCGAAGGAGAAGAGCGCGCTCACCTTTGTTCAAGTGGGTGGACTGAGTCTGGCGCCCGGGCCGGGGGCGGGACCGGCGCAATGACGTCACTGGCACGCCGCCGCAGAGCGACTCGCGTCCCGGAAGTGGCGGTGGCGGAGGAGGTGGCTCTCGGACCTGCGACTTCAGAACGGCCCTGGGAGGCGGCGCAGCGTACTGGTGGGGCGGGTCTGAAGAAACTGTCGGCGGGCCGGTGGCCCTCCCGGTGTCACCGGCTGTCCCTTCCCCTCTCTGCCCCAAGCCAGCATCCGGGTAGGTGAGGTGCCATGACGTCCCAGCCTCCGTGTTCCCGCGACCGTGCAGAGTTGGGCGCCTGGACCCCGCGAGGCCGCCACCTGCTGGCCGAGCGACCTCGGGTGTGGCCTCCTCCGTTTTGGCCTTTGGGGCTCCGACAGGCTTCCTGGGCTGCACAGGTGGCGGTCCGGGCATCTGCTGGCGCTGACTTGCTTTACGCCTTCCTAGGCTCTCGCGCCCCGCCTGGGACCTGTCCCCCAGCCTTTGTCCACGGGGATTTCGGGCTCCCAACAGCTCTTTTGTTGTCTCAGCACCTCTGGTTGGAGCTTATTGCTTGGGACTGGCTGTTCGTGGAGATTCCGCCTTCTCATTTGCTGCGTAGCGCTCGGGACGGTAGGACTTTGAAGTTAGGAAAGGGCCTGAAGCTTCCCGTGGCCCTCGTCGTCAAAAAGGGCAGATGGAAATGGGGTGTTTTGGTATATGTGCTGCCGAAGCGAGCACGGAGATGGGGCTTTTTGGAAGGTGATTACAGCGTTATGGGCAGGGCTGGTCCACGAAATTGTTGGGAACAGTGGGAGAGGAAGGATGAAGGGGGATGGGGTAAGGTAGAGAGAAGATAGTAGTCCTGGAGGAATGTAGCTCATTTTCTCATTTAGCAGGTTGTAGTTTTTATGCATCTACTGTGTACAGAAACCGTGATGAATGGAGGAGGCCAGCCAAATAGTAGGGGGAAACAGGCAAAAACTTCCCAGAGCAACGTAGTGATGTTTAAGCCGACACTGGAAGGTTGAATAGTAATTAACTGATAAAGAATGAAGGAAAACCCTGGCATGGTGGTGCGTAGTTTTATTCCCAACACAGCCTTCCCGTTTGAGGCCAGCCCGGGTTACATAACAAGGCACTGTCAAAAAGAGGGAGAAAAACTATTGCAGGACATTTCTCTTGAGAGCACAGGCTGCCTCCCTCCAGTAATCATGTGTGCCTGGCTTTTACATCCTGCATTCTTGATGGGGCTGTGGTGAAAAGAGCATTGGATAGGAGTCTGAAGAACAGGATTTTGTGTCAGTAATTCATAGCTTCAGTTTCTGCTTCTGTGGCATGGGTATTCCATATGTAATCTACTTACCTCACTTTTGTTCCGGGTACCACATGAATAATGGAGGGCAAAGTGTGTTGGGCCTGGAAGTACAACACTTACAAATGTTGGGAATTATGGTTACAGGATGCAGATATCAGAGCGTGAGGGGAGTGGGCCTGAAGTGAGCCCCAGCGTGATGCCTGAGGCTCTCCCGGAGTCTCCACCTGTCCCTACCAAGACCCCAGCATTTGATCTTTTCAACTTGGTTCTGTCCTACAAGAGGCTGGAGATTTACCTGGAACCTCTGAAGGATGCAGGTGATGGTGTTCGCTACTTGCTCAGGTACAGACTTTATGGAGTTGTTTAGGCCTGCTGGACCTTCTGTCTCTTTGCTCTGTAGTAGTGCTGGTTATGTACGCAGTGGTTGGGCTATCTGTTCTGCCCTAGTGAGGGCCAGTTCTGAATAGTTTATTTGGTCTCTAGATTTATCCAGGCCCGCCCTGTGTCTCAGCCCCAACCCAGGAGAGGCGGGCATGGGGGAACCATCTGGCTTTTTATCAAGCTTTTTCGTGACTCAGGACTGATAAACACCCTTCATCGTTGGCCTTCTGTAGCTTTAGCAGGCTTCCTCCTCCTTCTCTTCCAATTTAGCATAATTGTTAAAATTAAGATACAATTTTGAAAAAGTTAGACACAAATATTCTTAGTAAGTAGGTACCATTTTCACTAGTTGCTTGGCACTATGAGTCTGTTTTTCCCCTAACCTGTTCTGCTTTTCATTCTCTCTAATTTTCTTTTCTTTCAGCTCACTTTGTTTCTTAAGTTAAAAGTATTTTAAATTGCAGATATATGGCCTTCTACTACCTGAATACTTCAGTTTGTGTCTCTAAATAATTGAGGACATTTTCTTTCATCATCAACATCATATCTAACAGAATAATAATTCCTTGATACATTTTTATACTTTGTTTGTATTCAGGTTTCTCTAGTTTTCCCCAGAAGTGTCATGAAGAATTGCTTTGGCCAAATCAGGTTCCAATCCAGGACTATCCATTTTGTGTGATTAAGACATAAGGGACCTAAGTTCCGTAAATATTTTTCAATCTGAACCAGTTGCTTGTTTCATCTTGCTTACATGCTGAGGGACTGAGCTCACTGCCCTGGAGAATTTTCTACCTAGATTGTCTGGTTAACTTATAGTGCAAACTGGAAGTTAGATTTAAAGGTTGGGCTAAATTCAAGTAAAAAAAAAAAAGATTCTTTTTTGGTAAAGATAAATGTTGTGTCCTTAATATTGTATCACATTAGGAATCTCCTAAAACCTGGTGGTCTTAGAGTCTATAGGTTCTCAACTTGAAGCCTGTCAGTGGATTTTAGGGGCTAGTGAATCCCCTGAAATGGCATGTAAAATTATGTGTTCATGCATGTTTATTTCTAGAAAAAATTAGTTTTATCAGATTCTCTTAAAGACCTTCAGCCCTCTAAAATGCCTGAGAAGACTTGTGGGAGTCAGAGTAAGCAGAATTAAATTACTTTTGAGGGTGCTGTTGGTCTTCATCTTTGCCTCAGGTTAGAAATAGTGGTCTGTTATTATTATCATTGTGAGATGGGGTCTTGCCGTGTTGCCCAGTGTTCCAGAGTCATGTTCTCTACTGTAAATCACTGTGCTCTTGGTGCAAGAGGTAGGGAGGCGGGATTCATCTTGTGAGGATGTGGTGGGATTGGTTAGAGCAGGAGGGAGGAGGAACATCATACCTAATCCCTTCTTTCCTGGCCAGTGGTCTCCCCTGCTGGTAGAGGGAGCACTGGTCTGTGAAAGTGGCTGTCAGATTAGTATGTGCTTTTGATTATTCTTTTCTTAGTAAAGAGGATTTGACCTTGAAGAGGAACCTAATCTTGGGCTTTGGCTATTAGGTCCGAAGCCTGAAACAGCAGTCACTTTTAAAAGACTGTTTTGGGATCAACTACTCCACACTGTGTGGGTCTCCCAGAAGCAAAAATTAGGAAGAACGGAGAGTTTTGAAAATGACAGTGACTTCAGTGGTGGTGTAATGCTCGTATTTCAGAAGTAGGATTGGCCTTAGATCTAGTTTCTGTTTACTTTTATCCTGGTAGCAGCCACCAGAGGTTCTGAGGTCTGATTAGGGAAGTACAGGTGGAGTGTGTTGAATTTCAAGAGAAAGGCAAAGAGTGTTACTTCGTTCCCTCTTAATTTTTATTAAAAAGTCTCACATAAACTAACCTCATTTAGCCAGGCATGGTAGTGCACACCTATAATCCCACCACTCAAGAGGTTTAGTGAGGAGGAGCTCCGAAAGTTTGAGGCCAGCCTGGGCTACAGAGTGAATTCAAGGCCAGCCTGAACTACCTAGTGAGACTCTGTCTCAAAAACAAAACAAGACAAACAATAACAAACAATAACAACAAACTAACTTCATTTAGTAGTGGAAACTCTCTAATTAGAGCAGGAGAAAATACATTTAAATTCTGAGTGAATTGTTTGCCACTGTTTATCTGATTTTTTGATCATTGTCTCTAATGGCTCACTTTGTATATACTGACACTGCTTTAGAATCTAGGTATCAGTGGCTTCATTATCACATGTGTGCTCTTATTTCCCTAGAAAACGTCCCTTACTGGGGACTAAGCCAGCAGCACTTGCTTGAGCTCAGCCATCTAAACCTCTGGTCTTTTTCTTTCCCTGTTGGGAACGGCCCCATTGCCCTTTGGTGGTGGTGAGAGCTGTGTCTGTACCTGCTTCTGTCTGCTCCAGTTCACAAGAGTGTATTTGCTGAGTGAATTGTGCCTTGTTTCATTTTCAGTTTTTAGTACATTAAAAGAAAATCTTTATTATTTTTTTCCCCTTTTCAATATTCCAGATAGTTTCTCAAAATACAGACTTAAGATGATAAAGTAGATACAAAGAAATTCATAGTTTGTTCTTTCTTGATTTCTGTATTAAACCAATTCTTGTGCAGTGGTTGTAAGTTCTTATGAAGTGGTGAAAAAGAATAAAGGAAAATATTAAAGCAGGATGTTTGTCACCTTTACCTCTCAAGGAGAATGGCCCCTTATAAAACACAGGTGAAGCTGGGCATAGTGGTACATGCTTATAATCTCAGCATTCTGGGGGGCTAAGGCGGGAGGATGAAAGTTCAGCCCAGCCTGGGTAATTTAGTGCTTAAGGAGACCCATTGTCAAAATTAAAAGTAGGAAAAAGGGCTGGGAATGAAGCTCATTGTGAAGGCCCTGAGTTCAATCACTAGTATTGCAAAAACAGCAAACAGGTAAAACAGAGTTAACCAGGTTTCTTAACAGAAACCTCCTTCTGGGAGAAAGTTTTTATTTTTTTGTTTTTTTGGTGCTGGGGCTCGAACTCAGGGCCCAGGGCCTTGTACTTGCTAGGCAAGTGCTCTACTGCTGGGCTAAATCCCACACCTCTGGGAGGAAGTTTTGCAAGTCTAATTTTTTCACTCTAGGCCTAATGTGGGACCTGTTCTCCCTTCTCCTGGTTGCTTATCCAAGAGATGGGCTCACTTTTCATTTCTCTGCGGTCCTCTGTGCCTCAGGCCTCTTCTCATCTCCTGGCTTGGATGTTCCCTCTTTGCTATTGGGGCTCCCCCTCCCAGGTGGAGAGTGGCTGTCTGTTGATCAGGACTCTCTGTTTTGTAGGTGGCAGACACCTTTGTGTTCCTTGCTGACCTGCCTGAGCCTGAACATCTTGTTCCTCACATTGAATGAGGGTAAGGACCGCTCTCAGGGCCAGTGGGTTTTTGTGAATGACTGGTGGAAGAATACTGAAATGTGGCTGTTTTCCCCTCTTACTGCCCTGGATTAGCTTCCCTCCGTGTCTGCTTGGAGTCGGAACACAGGCTCTGGAGGGCTGATATAGGCTGAGCTGCTGGGGCGACTGTGGACAAATTATCTAACCCATTTATTGAGGCCTAATTTTCCTTCTCTTTAAAAGAAGGATAAAAATAGTGCTTTTCTCATAGGATATTTGTGAGGAAGGAGATAGTTTATGTGTAGCGTTGTGCACAGTGTCTGGCGTAGAATCAGCCGCCAGTACATTGTAGTAGCTGCCATTTTTGTTAGTATTGTTTCTTTCTTAACTGATTGCTGACATGTTGACCTTTTTCCGTTGTGCTTTTCTAGCTGATTCTGGGGTCATCTGGGTACACGGCATCTGGGGACAAAGTTCCTAGTAACTTTACTAGGAAGATGAGTTGAGAAGGAATTTCATTTTCCAATTCCATTATTTCTTCTTGTCCATCAAATGAGCCTGGGGGTTCTGCTGGGCGGTCGCCAGCAGTGAGGAAGGGCCTGAAGCCTTTGAGAGAGACGTGAGGACAGGTGGGTGAATGTAGGGTCCTAGGTGGTGATGTCTCCTGCAGACCTCCTGCTGCAGTGTTTGTGGTGACCCAGCCCTTTACCTGGTTGGAGATGGCTGATGGTACAGGAAAAAAAACAGCCCCTTCAAGGGAATGAGTGAAGAGTTTGGGGCAGAATGTTCTGAGGAGTTGATCTTTTATGTATGTAGTCTTTCTTGTAGGAACACGTTCTCAGGTGTCTCCTCTTTTCTTCTGGAAATAGGGATTCAGTGGGTTGAGAATAAACCCAGTTCCTACAAGATCTTATTCTTCTTTTTCTTAGTTAGACTCATCTCTGATAAAAACTTCTCAGGATGTTAGATTTTTCTGGTTTTATTTCCAAAATAAATCAGTTCTATGGTAGGTATTGAACAAGCTTTTATTATAGACCTGGTGCTCCTTAGCTTGGTGTTGGGATATCATGTTCAAGGAGGATGTTTCTTCTTTAATCTCAGGCTCTGTATTTCTCTATCCTCCGTGTCCTGTGGTACCCTAAAAGCTAAGGGAAAGACTCTCTGTTTTAATGGCTCAACAATCTGAATGTCAGTTATTGTGAGCTCACAGCAGCCAGATTCCAGGCATGAGCTGCCTACTGTGTGCTGCCAGCATTTTTTAATGTATTAAACAAAGCTAGAGCCACGTCAGTGACTAGGTGGACAAAGTACCAGTTCTCAAGAGCTTATATTAATGGAGGAGACACTAATTTATGAGGAAAATCAAAGCTGGGATAAGGGGGCTGGAGGGTGGGGTGAGATACCATGTCTCGGGTGACCAGGGCAGGTCACTTAGGCAGAGCCCTGGGGGAGGTGAGGGAGTGAGCAAGTGGACATGTGTTGGCAGGCTTCTGGGCCTAGCTTACCTGTGCTACCTGCAGTGTTCTTGATCCCATAGGTGCCTGGTACTCGGTAGGTGCCTTGATGATTTCAGTGCCCGCCCTGCTGGGCTACCTTCAGGAAGTTTGCCGGGCACGGCTGCCGGAGTCTGAGCTGATGCGGAGGAAGTATCACAGCATAAGGCAGGAAGACCTGCAGAAAGTTCGCCTTTCCCGTCCTGAGACCATGGCAGAGGTGAAGAGCTTGTGAGTATGGACGAGCCGGCAGGGAGAACTGGAACAAGTCCATTTCAAGAATAACAGCAGCCGCCACACTAAGTGCTTGCTGAGTGCACACGGGGCTGTATTAGGTGAACCACAGATGTTACTTCATTTAATCTTTTTAATATTCTGGGTGGTGGCCTCCACTTATGGGTGGAAAAAAGAGTTAGAAAGGGACCAAACTGGGTTGAGACTCCAGATCCAGCGGATTTCACAGCTATGTTCTTTCTCCTAAAGAGATGGTTTGGAGTCTTGACTAGGCATGTGCCTGCAGGAGCCACTGTCCGGGTCCAAATCCCAGCTCTTCCACATGTGTAGCATCGGACAAGTGACTTAGTTTCCCTGTATCTCAGGTTTCTCATCTGTTAAATGGGATGAGTGTAAGGCTCACTCACAGGCTGGTTGTGAAGACTGCTTGAATGTCTGTAGCTGGGAAGGGCTCAGTAAATGTTATTGTTGCTGCATTTTGGAGAAACTTCCAGAACCTGACCGAGTTGGTACTTTGAGGAAGCATCTTAGCCTGTTGAGTAATATTAGCTGTCACAACTTCAGAGACTCTGTGTAGGCTTTTGACATAAAAGCAGGAATAAAAAAAGTAACAAATGAATGCCTAGGCCCTGCCCAGAAATTCTGAGTCATCAGGAATAGGTCCTCAGTATCTGTTTTCTGTTTGTTTTTGTTTTTTAAAGTCCTTTAATTTCTAGGGCACACAACAAAATTGAGCAGGATGTACAGAGAGTTCCCATTGCCCCCACCCCCCACCCCATCACAGTCACCTGAGCTTCAGTGTCATCCATGACTGGGGTACATTTGTTAAAGTTGGTGACCCTGCACTAGGACGCGATCTTCACACAATGTCCTTAGTCTACATGAGGGTTCACTCTTGGTGGTGTACATTCTGTGGGCTTTGACAAATGTAAAATGACATGTATCCATTGTATCATAACAGAGCGCTTTCACTGTCCTCAGGATCTTAAAAAATACGGGATATTTCAGAGATTTGCATGTCATCCTTGGGCAGGGGCCATGCTAAGCTTCTCTTACCCGGTTTTAGTATATGTGCTGCTGAAATGAGGACTCAGTATCTGTTTTTTAAAAAAACATTTTAAAGTTTGAAATAATTTGAAACTTACAGAAGAGGCACAAGAATAGTGTAAATAGTTCCCATACCCTTTACCCAGATAGAACAGTTATTCTCTTGTATATTCATGGCACTGTAATCAGAATTAGGAAATTTAACATTTATAACATTAACATTCGTACTGTTATCTATCTATGCTTGTGTGTGTGTGTGTGTGTGTGTGTGTGTGTGTGTGTGTGTATTTTATTAATAAAGTTCTTTTTTCTGTCTCCCTGTCCTGGAATCATAGACAGGGCCTTAGTGTGCTAGGCATGTGCTCTACCACTGAGCTATACCCTAGCCCTTATTATTATTATATATATATTTTTTGCCCCAGCCCTTATTAATAAAGTTCTTTGTATCCACTTTCCCTCTTCTGGGTTGCAGTCTGGGATCACACATTTTGTTGGGTTTTTGTTCTGTGTGAGCAGTGATGGGGATGAGCCCAGGGCCTTGCCTGTGCTCTACTGAGCAGATCCTCAGCACTTAACATTTAGCTTTCGTGTCTCATTAGTTTTCTTTCATCTGGAACTGTTCCTCAGTCTTTGTTTCTTATGACCTTGACGTATTTAGTACAGCTTTTTATTTTGTAGAAGTTCCTTCAGTTTTGGTTATTTGGTTCCTTCTGATTAGATTAAGGTTATACATTTTTGGCAAGATTATGAGAAGTGGTGTGTCACTGTCGCTGCTTCCGTATCCTGGGCACATGATGCCCGAAAATGCTAATTTTGACCACTTAAGGTTTCTCCACTGTAAATTATCATTTTATCTGTCGTCATTAGTAATCTGAGGGGAGACACAGAATATGTGTATTTTGTTCCTTACCAGATATTCACTAACTGCTTTATTTTTACTTAATTTTAGACAGGGTCTCACTGTGTTTCAGGCTGGCCTTGAACTTGCCATCCTCCTGCCTCAGCTTTCCAGCGTGCTGGGATGACAGATATGTGCCGCCTTGCCCAGCTTACCCACTGCTTTAAACACCTTTGGTGGGTCTTGCTTTAACATGTTCATGAGGCGGTAGTTTGTGTATCTCACTGCTGGGTGGCATGAACCACTGGCAGTACAGGCACGGCCATTCCATTGGGCAGCTTGTACAAATGGATCCAATCACTTTTATTGGGCTTTTTACTAATAAAATTAATAAAAAGCCACCGATGGGACAGTCATGCCTGTACTACTGGAGGTTCAAGCTGGCGGGAATGTTAATTATGATGGTTGCAGAGGTGATTGATTGTCATTCTATCTACTGTTAACTGGCATTGTATGATAAGAAAGTGCTCTTCTTTCTTATTTATTGTCAGTATGGACTCACAGAATTTATTCAGTGGGATATAATCTATTATTGTCATCATGTATTTTGATCCCACATTGTCCTAAATTTGGCTAATGGGTCGGCTTTTGAGCTGGTTTTTGGATTCTTTTTTTTTTTTTTAATTTTTTTATTATTTTTTACCAAGAACATGTATTGGTACATTGCATACATAACGATCATAATCAACATGGTTATTTTGTACCTGTACATGATACATCTTGGTTTCCCCCCTCTTCCCCCCTTCCCCTCCCCTCCCTTCCATTCACCCACCCCTCCCTATTTGCAATAAGTGTAACTACACTTTACCATTTTTTCCCCCCTTTCATCTTACTTTTCTTTTAACCTTCTTCTTTATCCCCCTTTTCCCTATCTA
>PVJO010003088.1:0-20409 GCA_004026905.1 Hystrix cristata | reverse complement strand
TGGATTCTTTTAATAGGTCCCCCTCATTTTTAAATGCTTCCTCATCACTTTGAAGTACAGTAGGTATTTAAGTTCATTTAATACCTTCCCTGCCTCAGCTCTAGAAACAGCCATTTCTCTAAGGGGCCCTTTAGAAACCTGGATCTGGGTGTGGCACGTGCTTATGGCATCTGGGGTACGTCCACATTTAAAATAAAATGAAAGTCCCCAGTTAAGCCTTCACTCCATCCCAGGCGCAGGAGCACTGCTCTGCGTTCTGCTGTCTATCCTCACGGTTGCTGTGGTGTGGGTCCTCTGATCCTCATTTTGCAGATGAAGAAACTGCAGCCCTGGAGAAGCTAAGCAGCCTGCCTGGGCGAGCGAGAGCAGGAAGCTTTAACTGTTCCCACTTCAGTGGGGTCTTCAGAAAGGGGACTGAAACAGATCTGGAGTGGCTTGGTGGGGCCTTTTTCTCCCACGCTTTTGTAACTCAGCCAGTGTGTTTAAAGAGCTTGGCACCCCTTTGCCAGCTGCTCCTTCCAGGCCCCAGGCTCTGCCTCTCCAGAGAGCTTCTGTCCTGCCCACTCACAGCAGCCTCTGTGTTTGCAGCTTGATTCAGCTGGAGGCCTTTTTGACCCGCCTGTGCTGCACCTGTGAAGCTGCCTACCGCGTGCTGCACTGGGAGAACCCCGTGGTGTCCTCGCAGTGAGTGGCCCTCCTCTCTGCCTCCACAGTTCTGTAGGAGTTTGCAGTTTGAAGCCACCCCGAGCACAGCCAGCTACCTCGAGGGGGCTTCTGGCCCTCCCGCCTCAGAGGGCCAGTGTGTAGATCTGCATATGTGCTTGTGGGTTCTAATGTATTGCTTTTGTTTAGATGCCTTTAAAAAAAATGTGTGGGGAAAGCGCTTTAATAATAGACAGATGGGGCTGGGGATTTAGCTCAGTGATTAGAGTGCTTGCCTTGTAAGCACAAGGGCCTGAGTTCGATCCCCGGCACCACAAAAAAAAAAAAAAAAAGTACTGGAAGAATAATAGACAGATAACTCACCATGTAATCTACCACGAAATCGCTGCTAATCTCGAGTTCAGTTTGCCTTGCGGAGTTGGTCATGTGCATATACTCTATACATATTCAGCTTCCTAATGTATGTGAGGTTTCCTTCTCTTTTGTATTAATTACATCTAAGGTGATTTACCTTGGTGCTACAAAGCTCTTAAATTATTTGTAAAACAAAATTAATATAAACTGTGATTTATGGACCATTGTGTTATATGTTTAGTCAATTTCTGCTTTTCATTACTAGCTCTACAGTGAGCATATTTAGCTTTAATCTTTTGAATTTTTTTCCTTAGAATAAATTCAAGGATAATATTACTAAATCAAATTGAATGGGTGTTGTGAGGCTTGTTTTTCTCCAGTGGTACTGGGGATTGAACCCAAGGTCTGTGCATTGAGCTGCATCTTCACTCCTTTCCTGATTTTGAGACAGGGTCTTTTTTTTTTTTTGGTGCCAGAGATTGAATTCAGGGCCTTGTGCTTGTGAGGTAAGCACTCTAACCGCTAAGCTAAATCCCCAGCCCAAGACAAGGTCTTGCTAAGTTTCCCAGGCCAGACTTGAACTTGTGATCCTTCTGCTTCTGTCTGCCAGTGTGCTGGGATTATAGGCATATGCCACCGTGCCTGGCCGTGAGGCTGTTTATATGTGAATCACCATTATGACTAATGTTCATCTAGATTTTACCTGGGGCCAGGTGCTGCTCCATAACACTTTCTGTGTATTTTACTCTTTGTAGTAATCCTATGAGGTAGGATTTCTGTTTTACATATGAAGAGGTAATGCTCAGAGAACCAAGGAACTTGCCACAAAGAGAAGGGGCAGAAATAAATTCAGATCCAGTCTAGCTGGGTGTGGTGGCACACACCTGTAATAACAGCACTCAGGAGGGTGAGGCAGGAGGATCGCTGCAAGTTCAAGGCTAGCCTAGGCTACATAGTGAGTTCAAGGCTAGACTGAATTACAAAGCAAGACCCTATCGCAAAAAAATAAGACCCAGTCTGGTTATAAACTTGAGTCTAGACATTGAGAGTGATGAAGTTGAATCAGTTCATGTGTCCCAGACTCAGATACTGCCGTGGCCTCCCAGCATCACTTGTTAGCAAATGACTTGTAGGTAGATCTGAATTTTGTCTCATCACTGTTTGATTAGCTGGTTTTGCTTTTTTATTAACTGAGGCCTGAGGTAGTGTTCTCCTGGACGTCTGTATAGGTGTGCTTAAACCTGTTCTCTTCTGATCTTGTGAATTTCTGATTTCCTGTTTTCCTCTGTCATTCAGGTTCTATGGAGCTCTTCTGGGCACAGTTTGCATGCTGTATCTGCTGCCGCTCTGCTGGGTACTCACCCTTTTAAATAGCACGCTCTTTCTGGGGAATGTGGAGTTCTTCCGAGGTAAGCCCTGAGGAGCCTGAGCACCCGAGCCCAGGCTGACTTTCCAAGGCCAGTTTAGGCTCCCTAGTCCTCTCTCCAATTGGTCTTCTGTTTGCTGTGCTCTCCACGAGGGGGCAGCACCACACTAGGGTTCCCCCTCTAAGGGCTTTCTCCTGTCTCTGAGATGTTAGGTGAGACAGACACTTCACAGGGGAGGCTCCCACAGAGAGGTCCCCTCTGTATTCCGAAGGCGGGTGAGCACTGCTTACAGATATGCTGGTTTCTGGGGGATGTGGGAAAGGTGTTTTCTTCAGGCTCTCACCCATCCCCCAGGCTGCAGGCACCTGGAGTTTTATGATCTCATCTCTTCGTGATCCCTCCGTACCTGCCTGCCATCTGGCTTCTGAAGTGCGGAGGCAATCTGGGGTGGCCCTGAGTGACGTGGTAGAAGCCTGTCCCTGGGTGGTACCATATTTCTTTATATGGTAGTGACAGAAGTTGTAATGGAATCTCTAGCAATCTGGGGTAGGAGGTGGTTTTGTTCTTGAGGTTTGGGTTAGGCGACTTGCTCAGAGGTAGGAAGGCAGCTCTTTCCTGTAGCAGAGTGTGCGGTGCTGGAGGAAGCGGCCAGTCAGTTCTAGAAGTGGACACCCCCAGAGTGCCACTCATTCTGTTTTGTGTCTGCCCCACCCTCTTCTCTGTGCCCTGGGTAGTGGTGTCTGAGTACAGGGCCTCTCTGCAGCGGCGGATGAACCCCAAGCAGGAAGGGTGTACCTTTGAGAGCCCGCTACTGCTGGATGCTGGGGGGAAGGGTGCTCTGCTGGACAGCACGCCCGCCCCCACGCCCACCGAGGTGAGTGCCCCGACCATCAGCAAGGGCTGGCTGCTGCCAGGTGGGGGTCTTCCTCTACCTAGCCTGTTCATATTGCATAGCTACCAGACTGGCCTCTGTCCTGCTTCTTCCCAAGCCTGATCTCTTCTGAAGCACGTAATAATAGTAAATGTAATAAAAACAGCTGCTTTGTGTGTTAGGGAGTGCTTAATCAGTGCTGGGTGGTGTTCTTACTGCCTGAGAGATAGCCTCACCGAGTGTAGGTTGTAGTGAGAATGAGATTATTCGCAGTGGCTAAAGAGAAGGCTGAAGCACAGAGTGGCTTCCCGAGCCTCACAGCCAGTAAGGGAGCAGGTCTCAGACCAGGCCCGGTGGTTCCCGAGCCCTGCGCTTGGCCACTGGAGGTCCAGCCCTGGTGCTTCTCCCTTCCCCTGTCCTGCAGGGTTAGAGATTGCTCTCTTTCCTGTGACTTCCTTTTTTCTTGCAGTTGTGCCATTTCCCCTGGGGCAGGAACAGGTATTTTGGGAGCCTGGGTGCTGGCTCAGGGAGGCGGCCCTGTACCGAGGGGAGCAGGACTGCCATCCGTGTCCTTCTGTCACAGAGTCTTTCTTCCCAGGACCTCACGCCGGGCAGCGTGGAGGAGGCTGAGGAGGCCGAGCCAGATGAAGAATTCAAAGATGCCATTGAGGTGGGCGACCTTCCCCAGCACCCTCTACTGCCCAGGCCAGAAGCTGGGTGCTACTTAAGCTATGGGTTACTTTTGCTTTTCTTTTCTTTTTTTTTAAATTCTCTTATGTCCAAATGGGAAGCCAAAACTTGACGTGAACTGGATAGAACCTGCTGGTGGAAAGGGTGCCATTGATCATCCAGTTAACACATTCATGATGGTTTGAACCATTGGGTGGCTTGTACCACCAAAGATTTAAGCCGATGGGAAAGTAACACATTCAAATCAGAGCCACCACTGGACAGCGAGACAGATAAATTATGGCCCCACAGTGAGTGTGTTAAATGTCCTGGGTGGTCAAGGGAAGCAGTGCTCTGAAAGCCCCTGGGAAATGCTCTACTCTTGGAGTTGTGTGGCTTCGCACCTTTGCTGTGAACACTGGGCTCAGTGCCTTTGATGTAGGAAGGCATATTTGGAGGAAGCCGCTACCCTGCGTCTCTTTTTGCGGAGTTCTGTAAGGTGTCCCTTTGGGAGATTAGAGAAAGTGGTTGTATGGCCAAGTGCTAGGTCAGGGACAGTTCAGTCTTCTTGATTTTAGGTCAGTTCTGGTAGTTTGCAGAAGTATTTGATTTGGCTTGCAAACTTCAAAAAAATTCTTTTTTTGAGTTAGTGTTTACAAATGGGGAAATTTTGGTGAGAACTCTATATTTTCAGGTTTTCTGGTCTCCAGATCTGAGGCACTGAGTATAGTTGAGGCACCACCAGCTCCTTTAGACCAGCACCTGCTGTCATTGCACATAGTCTTCAACACTGTCTTCTCTGATCTCTGAAGCCTAATGGCAGTTGCTACATATTATCACATTTGAACTGTTGCTTTCCTTAGAGTAGAAATAGTTTTCTCCTCCTATCTCTGTAAAGTGGGAAATTGAGGTGCAAGCAGTGAGGCTTTTGTGAATTTTTACCAGGCCTGTGGTTTACATCTGGCTTGCGTCACTCTTACATAAGCCCCATCTTGTGAGTGTTTAATTTTTGATAGCCACAAGCTTTCTGCAAAACTGGTACATGATTCTAGGCTATGAATCTGGGGCTGGTGGAGGTACGTAGAGTAGGGCGTTTAAGCATTTTTGTTCATGACCCACGGTAAGGAATGCATTTTGTGTCTCAATGCAGTTCACACTTATGTATGTCTGTAAAATACATGAACCTTTGGTGGAACATAAAGTTTCCTGCAAGACATTATAAGGGATATTTTCCTTCCCTCTGCTCTGTTCTATTTGAATAATGACCCCATGTGAAAAAAGTAGCACACAGCTTTCTCCAACCCTCTTCACCACTGGGCTCCTACCAGGGGGCATCTGCTAAGCTCACCTCTGGGATGTGCTCAGAGTGCGCGTTTCCTTTTGCCTGGAGGCCTCCCCCTCCTGGCACCTTCTTTCTCCTGCTATCTCTCTTTCTGTTTTTTCCCTTTCTCCTCTGCACCTTGGGAGGCAGGAGACCCACTTGGTGGTGCTGGTAAGTAGGAGTGCTGGTAAGGTGGGCAGGGGCTGGGCAGGGCTGGGGGAGAGTGGTGGTGCCAGCTGTGCCGCACCTCATGGGTCTGCTGTGCCCAGGTGCCTCTGCATGCAGGCCTCAGGCCTTCCGAGAGGGGAGCAGGACTGGAACGAACTCTTCCCGCAGGAGGATGATGAGGGCACCCCGTGCCCAGCAGAGGATGAGCTGGTGCTACAGGACAACGGATTCCTGAGCAAGAACGAGGTGTTGCGCATCAAGGTGTCACGGCTCACAGAGAGGCTCCGCAAGCGTTATCCTACCAACAACTTTGGTATGGCCAAGGCAGTGGCCTGTGGTTGGGGTGGGGTGGCAAGAAAGGACCTAATGGGACTGTTGCTGGGGGCAGGGACACATTGGCCACAGGGGTACAGTTTTGGAATATGGGTGCTGACTTGTGATAAGAGAGAGGAGTGAAGGGAAATCGGAAATCTCCCAGTGGGAGAGTTGAAGGAATGAGTGGGTTTCTTGTCCCTGTCTCCTTGTTGAACTTTAGCTCTTGGGAAGATGAGGAACTTGGTCTGTGAACTGCTGTCCTAGGACGACAGACAGCAGCAGTGCGGCAGACTGGCCAAGAACAGTGGCTTCTGACTGCTTGGTAGAAATCCTAGGGCAATTGGGTACCCTTGAGCAAATTGTCCTTGTGCCTCAGTTTTTCTCTCCCATAAAAGGGGTAATAGTTGTTGTAGGGTTGTCCCAGGTATCATATGTGACTATACTTGTTAAGGCCTAGCACAGTGCCCAGCTGGTTGGTTACTAGTGCTTATAAGTGGGTACCATTGATATGGGAGGCCCTGGCCCATCCAGCTAGTTCCTGGGAGCCTGTCTTGATTTTTCTGATCCAGCTAGAAGGAAGTTGGAGTAAACAGTATCTTCCTCTAGGCATGATAAGGCCTTGTTACTTCTCTCAGCCACCTTTGTAGCTTGGCCAGCGTTAATATTACTGGGATTTTGGGTAGGTTAGAGAAGGCAATTGCAGGAGGGTGGACTGGCCTATGAGTACAGTTTGGACACCTGGCTCAGATCAAGAGTTCTGGAGCAGTGCCAGATAAAATCATGGTGGACACCTGGAGTAGCTGGTGACCTGGGAGCTGCTGTGGTCCTTGTACTGTGTGTTCTGGTGCACAGTGAGTTCTAGGCCTGTGTCTGAGGTTTATGTTAGGAATTTGACCTAAGGCCTTTGGGCCAGCCCTCCTGTGCCTGCAATAAGCAGGCCAGTTGTTTTCTTGGGCTCTAGCTATTTTTCTTCTTTCCTCAATCCAGGGAATCGTCTTTAACAAGAACCACAGGTGATTCTGGTGGGAAGGAACCCCTTGGAGCTGTCAATGTAGCTTTCAGGGTTGTTGGGCAGAGGTGAGGCCTGCCCCGTTACCTGACCAGGCACATGCCCTGGGAGGCACGGTAGTGCTCCCTGAAGCTGACAGTGCTCTGGCCAGATCACAGCAGGCCTTAGACTCCATGTCCAGAAACCTCTTGCCCATCCTTCATTCCTCCTTATACCACCCTCATCTTCTAGCCATCTTCTGAGCTGCCACTATCTGAAGCTTTGTCATCTTGCCATTGCTGGTTGTTTAGGCAGGATCGTTCTCCTGGCTGTCCTCCCCTGTCTTGCCTGCTGCCCTCAGTGCTTGAACATTCTGACTTTTGTGTCTTCTTGGAAGGTTCCTGGTTCCAAGCTTTCTCTCTTAGAATTCTTTGACAGTAAGTAAGAGTCCGCATTTCTAGAGGTGTTTCTGTCTAGCCTGGAGGTAGAGTATTTGTAAGAGACACTCGGAAGGGGTCAAGTTGGGCAGATTTCATTGGTGGATGCTGTGGTCCGGTCCTTGGCAGCCCAGCTGGGTTCCAGGGAGTAGACTCTCTCATTGCTCTTTGGTTCTTGCTGAACCTGTGAGTGGGACCACTAGGAGCAGGCAGGGACTAGAGCCACACGTGGCCTGGGGACACAGTTCCCAGGGGCGTCTGTCAGTTTGTCCTTCTGCTCTGAATTCGGGCTCTGCTTCCTTGTTTGCTGCACCCAGCTGAGGGGCTGTGCTGGGCTGGGCTCCTGAGTTCCCCATTGGAAGAGCCAGAAGCAGGTGAGAGTTGAGAAGCAGGGTCTGGGTCAAGGCTGAGCTGCTGCCTCTGTTTCTCAGGAAACTGTACAGGCTGCTCTGCCACCTTCTCAGTGCTGAAGAAGCGGGTAAGTCTCTTTGGGGTGTGTGTGCTGGGAGCAGTGTGCTTGTGCTTGTGCCTGTGGGCTTTGGGGGTGTTGGCAGGAGTCACTGATGAAGTTTGACTCCTCAAGTCACCCGAGGCCTGGCACCTGTGGTTTGCTGAAGCAAGTACTATATGTCTTCCTTACCCACAGGCCTGGCCTTCACCAGTCTTCCACCAGTCTTCCTGTGGGGTGTGCCGTCTATTCTGCCCCATCTGGGGACCTCCCCGGGCCTAATTTCCCTGGGTGGCATTAGCCAGTGGGAAGGAGAGAGGTACTGTGGGTTCCAGGTACCGGGCTGGGGGCTTCATCTAAACCTTGACTTTGGCTGTTGTCTGCAGCGGAGCTGCAGTAACTGCGGGAACAGCTTCTGCTCTCGGTGCTGCTCCTTCAAGGTGCCTAAGTCCTCCATGGGAGCCACAGGTGAGTGGTGCTGGCAGTGTGTCACTGTGGGGCTTGGCTACTTCCTGCCTCTCACAGGGAGGCCACATTGTAGGAAGGGAGTGAGGGGTCCTAGTCCAAGGCCTGCAGTAGTATCTCTTATCCTGTTCAACAAACAAAAAACATAAGCATTTGGTAGGTGCAAAGAATGGATACGATGTACCTAGGAATTAGGAAATATAATAGCAAAATGAGTACCTGTGACTGCCTCCGAAAGGTAAAAACAGGATTAGCAATACCCTGCGGCTCCCCCTGCCTTCCCTAGAGGAAACCACAATCCTCAATTTTATTCTTTTTCTCATTAGCTTGGTAACATTTTAAACAAAATTTCAAAGTAATTTATTTCTTCATGAGGCCTATATATACTGGTTGTAAGTAAAACATACAGATGAACAAAAGGAAGGCAAATATTCCTCATGTGTCTCAGAGACAGTGGTTGGGTGTGGGTCCACCTAGCTCAAGCATGCATGTAGGATGAATTGCATGCACATGCTCCTTAAAAACAGGAGCACAATTCACTTACTGCTTTGCGATATAGCATTAAACTCAGTTTTCTTCTTTTCTGACTTTGCAAGTAACAATGCTTATTAACCAGAAAATTTGGAGATTACTATAAGAAGAAGGAAGACAAAAATAATCCTGTAATCTCACCACCCAGAGATAACTGCTGTTAAAATGTTTTGGGAAAGTTTCCTCTGGTATTTTATTTAAAAAGCACTTTTAAAGCTGTTCTGTTGGTGCCAAAAGAATTTCTAATGCATAGAACACCTGGGAAAGGCTACACCTGGTATCCGTACCCCAGAGGCCCAGTTCCCCTGGAAGGTGTGTCTGAGGACAGGCTAGCAAGCTGGGTCAGGAGGGTATGGCCTGGATGGTGGGTGGTCTCTCTGGATCTTTGGGGAGGGTGGTTCTAGTATTTGCAGCAATGAGCCAAAGAGCATAAAGAAGTGTCTCACCAAGTTCTTCCTTTTCAGCTCCTGAAGCCCAGAGAGAGACTGTGTTTGTGTGTGCCTCATGTAACCAGACCTTGAGCAAGTGAGAAGAGTGGCCAGGCACCAACCAGGAGCAGTCCTGGGGCCAACAGCAGACCCCCGTCTCCCCACACCTGGCCTCTGTGGCTCACGCTGGGCAAATGTGGCCTGACTGTGCAGTAGGCTTCCCCTTCCTTCCCCTGCTTCCAGCTCGCCTGTCAGTGCTGTGCTCAGAGCTCAAGGGAGAGGTGCCCCTGGGGGGCCTGTTTGCTTTGCTGTGCCCTGGGTTAATTAAGTGGACTCAGGGCTGGTCAGGGAGCTAGGTCTGGCTCAGCTGGGCTGTGATGACTAGGATCAATATGGCCAGCCCTGGAGATCCCGGAGCCTGAGTTGAGGAAGAGTCTTCCCTGCAGAGCATGGGACCAGTCCCTCATTCTCAGAGAGCCTGCAGGTTTGGGGCTACCACACCTGTCTCTGCTGTTTGAAGGTCCCTCTTCCAGGTCCCAGGATCTGATTGTTTCCCCATCAGAGGGTGTGGCCAGGGGTAACCAGATTGTTCTAGAGCAGGACTGGAGCTCTTGGGTTCCTCCTCATTGGGGGCTGGTGAGTCCTCTCGTACAGTGGCACACAGCATGGGGAGGCTCCCTGCAGAGTGCACTTGCTGAGTCTCAGCCCACAAGATGCTCTGGTGTCCTCAGTTCCACCTGGGCGGCTGAAGGGCACTCGGATCACTCTTGCTCCCCCGCCCAAGTGCGAGGAAACCTTCCTCTGACCTGGCGCCACCTCTCCCTTCCCTGTCCTTTGTCCCGTGGAGTGTGAGGTCAGGTGAGCAGAGTAGAGGTCCAGAAGCCCTTGACCTTTAGGGTCCTGGGGAGTGTAGGGTTTCGCTGGGCTGGGTCCTAGATTCCAGGGCTGCTCTTTGGAGGACAGTCTCAGTTGTAGGATAAGGCCACATGGGGTCCTCATCTTTCTGACAATTTCGTGTCTCCTTCTGGATGCTGAGGGGCCTGGCATCTTTCCCTAAGCCATGCGCTGGCTCAGCCCCCAACCCCCACCCCGAGCTTCCCTACCTGTTCAGAGTATTTATTTATTTATTTCATGGTTCCTGGGAACATACAGCACAGGGGATGGGATGAAGAGAATGAGGACCTTTGGCCCAGGACTCTTCCCTGGAGTCAGGCCTCCTGAGACCTCAAAGCATAAGTGGCTGAGGCATTTCTATCCCGTAAACATGGACTTGAGGCAGGTCGGGGGACAAGCGGCCCACCCTAGTCCTGCTTTCTTGCCGGGCCAAGCAGTTTGGTGAGGGCTTGGCAGCTGAGGCCTGGTCCAGGCCAATCAGGGCAGCAGGTTTGGGGGAACCAGGCAGGCCTTGGTATCCCCAGTCTTGTTAGGAGATGAAGGTTAAGTTTTCTATGCTTATTTACACTGGAGAGGAATGAATGGATCTCTGTATGGAAAATTGTCAATAAAAGGCTTCACACTTCGCACGTTGCCGTCTTGTTGTGCCTACGCTCCTTAGGGCTGAAGGCCCAGAACTCCCTGGCGCTGCCCGAGTTCGCAGGCCTGCCCTCACCTGCAGACTGCCTGTGGGGAGGGCCTCTGAGCACCCTTGGTGGCGGGGGTGTGGGAGTGGCGGCCCAGTCTGGGGATGAGCTTGGGACAAGACGGGGAAAGCTGTGCCTTGCGCGCAGGGTTCAGCACATGCTGGTTGGATTGACTTGAGGCTCCGTCTTGTGACCTGACTTTGTGGACCTGGGATTGGGTTTGGGACCAGCACGTGGTAAATTCAAAACAATGAGGGCTTTAGAATGGAATGACTGCTGGATCCTGAGAAATTCAGAAAGAGTCAGTGCTCCTGGGGGCTGAGAGCCAGCAGGCAGGATTGGCCGTGCGCTGGGAGGCACGACCAGGCTCAGAGCTGGGCGAGCTGGGCCTTTCCCGGGTGCCAGACATGGTGGTAAGCCCCTTATGTTATCTTAATGCCCGCAACAAGCCTGTGAGGTGGGCACTGTTTTCCCCAGAGCAGGAGGCAGGGTGCCCAGCAGCAGCAGCACCGGTGGACGCCTGCTGGGGTCAGCTCCATGCTCAGCTCACTGTGCCCCCGCCTGGAGCAGTGCTGGCTGTAGTTGCCCCCAGTCTTCCCATTCTGTTTCTTTCATCTGTAAAGTGGGCACGACAGTGACGCCGGCCTTGTTGGGCTGCCATGTGAGGCATGACACACAGCCCCAGCATATACTAGATACTCAATAAATGGTAACTTGGTGCCGCCATCCCAACAGCCTTCGAGCAGAGAACAGATGCCTCTGCCTGCCTGGTTCAGAACAGTAATTTGTTTTCCTTTTGAGCTGGAGAATAATTTTAGATTATTTCTCAGAGAAGGTCAGGGAGAGCCATGAGTGAAAAAGCAGCGTCAATATTTTATTTTCGTAAGATGGAAACAGTGCCTAATGTTGGTGAAGTGCCGGCAGTAAGAGGAGGAACTTGGGGAAGACTGTGCTCACAGCCGGGGTTTCAGAGATAAGAGGCACGTGGGTTCCCCTCTCGGTGGTCAGCAGCCTCAGAGGACTCCAGGCCCTTCTTGGGTCTTTGAGTATGTGAGAGCAGGCGAGAGGCCTCATATTTCTGTTTGGTTTGGTTTTTTTGAGACAGAGTCTTGCTGTGTAGTCCAGGCTGGCCTTGAACTTGGAATTCTCCTGCCTCAACCTCCTGAATAAAGGACATCATCTTTAAAGTTCAGGTCCTACTGGGAGAATAATACTACAGAAGGATTTGGTAGGATTGGATGGTACTTTGCATCTGTTTGGGTCAACTGTGTGAAGAGGACCCGCATAGGGGGTGGCCCGGGAGGCAGACTGTCCTATGTAGGATTGGATGCCTGGTGTAAAGACAGATCCCATTTTGTTCTCAGGCACCTGGTGGTGGGAACAGATGCCAGGTTCTGCTACAGCCCTGGCACCTGCTGGGGCGGACCTGGGACCCCAACCCACAGCTTGGCTTGGCCTTTGGGTTCTGTTGTTTCCTTTGGTGGAAAGGGAGCCTCGAGCTGGCAGTAGTTTCCGGGGTTTTAAGGATCTGTAGCCTTTAGAGCTAAAGCCAAACGAAGCTCAGTCTTTACCCTCTTGTCTCTGCAGAACTGTCCTGGCGCCTTCTGAGAGTCTGGCTCCGTGTCTGTCCTCCAGCTGGTGGGTCTCAGGATGACAGTAACACCTACGTTCATCAAGAGCTCTGCCGGGCAGTGCTTCAGCCTCAGGACTGTCCTTGCAATGAGGAGGATTCTGTGGTTAGCTCCACCCAGCCTGTGAGTAAACGGCATGGGCAGGTTACGGTACCTGCCCTAGATAACGGGAAGGAAGCCACCTTGAGGATGTGAATTGTGTCGCAGCTGTTGGTACAGGCCTTGTAAGAGCAACTCTGGAGGAACATAGCATTCCGGGCAGTCACCTCCCTCTTCTGCCTCGTCCGCACCAACCCAGGAGCCAGCTGCTGAGCTTGTAGGAGGGCCTGCCCCCCAAGCATAGCCTTCCTCCTCTCCTCCCCGATCTCCAGCCCAGTCAAGTGGCTCAACCGCCAGTGGAACAGAGGCAGCCTTGTGACGGGAGCCCCTGCCTCTCCCAGCTCCCAGCAACCCCACTCCTGCCTTGACACCCCATGTGCAGCACATTCCATTCTTTGGCACAGCTGGGGGCTGGGGATTCCGGGCTCCCCTGGCTGCCAGCTTGCTTCCCGGCCCCCGGCAGAGCCTACTGTCTGTCCCAGCCACACACATTCCAGCAGCAACTGCCCCCCACGTTAGATTTCCCAAGTCGTGAACTTTAGTCAGGATTACCGCCGACTAAACAGTTGTGGGATGTGAGCTTCCTTTGTGGGGATTTGGGCTTGGTGCTGGCGGGGTGAGGAAAGGAGGGGGTGGGGTGGGCTGTTTGGAAATCAGGAGAAAAGCCACCGGCTCTCCCACCTCCATCAGGCCTAGCAGTGGGACTGGAACAGGCTCCCAGAAATCTTCCTGGGAGCAGCTGAACGACGGAGGCATGGCTGCCTGCTCCCCCTGGGTCTGCCTAGCTTTGCCTTTGCAGACTGCAGCGTAGTGGTGCAGAGTGGGAGCTCAGAGCCCTGCACTACCTCACTCTAACTCCTTGAGCCTCAGCCATTAAAATGCACTATCTCCAGGGGCTGTTGGGAAGCTTAAATTAGAATATGAAAGTATCGAAGGCCTGCTACCTGCCCATCATGGTCTTGATAGTTATTGATTGCCAGTATTAGATGTATTCTCCCTAATATTGGCTAATACTAATAGGATGTGTACTGTACTTTTTTTTTTTTTTTTTTTGGTCTTGTGTTTTGAGATGAGATCTCATTATATAGTTCAGGTTGGTCTTGGACTCGATGTAGCCCAGTCTGGTCTTGAACTCACAATGTAGATCAGGCTGACCTCAGACTCATAGTGATCTTCCTGCCTCAGTCTCCCAAGTGTTGGAATCACAATTGTGTGCCACTATGCTGGGCCTAGCAGATGTAGTTCTGAAGCAAAACCCTAAATGTTGATTCTGTAATTCCAGCTTTTGGAGCAAGCGCTCTTGCCTTTTCCCCACTTTCTTGTCATTTGTGTATCTTGGTTTAAAAAAAAAATTGGGGATTTTATTGAGCACCTATTATGTATAAGCTCTGCTAGCTCATGGCTTTGGTTAATAAAAATATGAACAACCACTTAACATTTTCTGAGTGCTGTGCATTGTTTCCAGGTACATTCCATGTATTTAACACTTAACACTCAGCAACCTTGTGAAGTAGACATTTTACTCCACTTTCTAGCTGGCTGTTCTCAGTCACACAGTTGCTAAGTCACAGGATAAGAGACCAGAGCTGAGCTACACTGTGTCTTCTTACCCCAACCCTGTGCAGTCAGCCACCTACCCCAATCCTTCCTGTTTTATACTAGAACTCTGATTTTGTACCCAGCTGAAAAACTTGGTGACTTGGCTCTGGCCAGTGAGCCAGCAGTGGAAATCTACCAGGTGGGATGAGTTGGGAACTGTTTAGTGATCAAAAGGGCTAGAGACAGCTGATGTGGGTTTTGCTCTTAACCTTTCCCTGCTTTGCTGCCTGGAATGTGGTTGGGGTATTGGGAGGAAGAGGCACCATCTTGTAACCACAAGAACAACCCCCCCACTTTCTGCCTACAGGGCAGGAAGACAGAGTCTGGGACACAGGCCTCCCACCTGTCCACTTGAGGGCACTGTGTGCAGAAGCCCCCACTGTTCTTTGGGGGTTCTGCTGTGTTTTGGTCAGAGGTGATCTTCCTCTGACACACTAGGCCTATCTGCAGTCCACCAGCTAGGAGAGAGGACAATGGAGCCAGTGGGGATCAGAGGGGAGGGAGGACAGGGCCTTTGCAGGGTCTCCCTGGTCTTTCGGAGGATTCTTGTTGGTCCCAGAAAGATTCCTGGTGGGCCTGGCAGCAGATGTGGGGGACTGAGCAGACGTGCAGACCAGGCCTGGGCCCTTGTGTGGAGGTGGTGGGGAGTCCCTGGCTGGCCTTCGTAGGGTGTGAGGGAGCCCTCTCCCGGCCTGCTGCACTGTTCACTGTGCCAGCACCTGACAGAGGTCAGCATTGTGCTTCAGCCAGGGTGGGCCCGAGTCCCGTGTGCTCAGTGGAAAAATCATCCCAGGTCCTGGTTGACCATAGAAGTGTCCATAAATATTTGGTCAGGGTAGGAGGTTGGGAGACAAGGGGCAGATTCAGGGAGTTAGGTGGGCTGGGCAGGGTTTGGGCAGAGTGGGTGGCGATGGCTTCCTCAGGGTAAGGAGAAACCAGGAGGCTTCTGCCGCTCCCACTGAAGCCACCTGATGGCCTGGGGGTGATTTATGGGCAGGTCGTCAGGCCACCTGTTAGTGAGACCTGAATGTGCACCTTTCTGGAGATGCCTCCTCCCTGTTTTTCAGAGAGGATGAGCTCCCTGAAGGCTACGAAAGCTGGGATTTTCCTCATCTGGGTGCCTCCTTTGTCTTGGAGGGATAGCAGGCTTTGGCTGGCCTCTGCATCCCAGCTCCACCTCTGCTGGCAAGAAAAGGCCCTCGGAATGTTCCCTGGTCCTGTTCAGGGCGCACCATCCCTGTCCCTTAGCATCTTCTGACAGAGCCCGTAGGGAGCTTTTTCCTGGCACCATCTCTTCCAAATGCTGGCCGTCTGGGTGGCAGCAGCCTTCCTCCCCTTTCAAGCTTTTCCCTGTCTCTGCACCATCCCCCTTAAGGTAGCCACCTCCACCTGCTCTGAGCCCACCAAAGACCCAAAACCTTTGCCCTTTCCCTGCCTCAGGAGTTACTTTACCTAGGTTGCGGTTCTTAACTGTGGCTGCACATCACCCGGCATCTAAAAATAATGATTTCTGGGTGTTTCCCTGGGATTCTAATTGTGTTAGTGTGGGGCCTAGTGTTTTGTAAAAGCTCCCTAGAAGATCTAATGTTCATGTGTTAATATGCGGATTCTGAGCTGGGTATGGTGGTACCCATAATTCTACCATTTTTGGAGGCCGAGGCAGGAGGACCGCCAGGTTCAAGCTCAGTGTGGGCAGGTTAGCAAGACCTTATCAAAATGAAAAAGGGATGGGGATGTAGCGCAATGAAATGGGGCTGGACAGTCTGCATTTCTAACCAGCGGCCAGGCAATGCCACCACTGCTGCTGCTACTGACCCCACGGACCACACTTAATAGAATAGGGCTGATCCATGGCTCGTCACCCACAGGTCAGACCTGTGCCCAGGGGTGTCTGAAAGCCCAAAGGAAGGAGTGGCACACCGAGGCCTCGGCTCTCCAGCCGTAGTTCCCTGTGGCCTGGCCGCCTCAGACACCTCAGAACAGGTGCTGCCTGTGAGGCAGGGCGAATCTCCCACTGTAGGAGTCTCCTGATGGGGGGCCTGGCAGCCCTGCTCCTCCTCAGGGACACCCTGCACTTAGTGGTTGCCATGTACTCTTGGGGAGCCTATGAAAGCAGGGTACTGCTTTTCTTAGGCCTCCCAGGGGAGGTCTGTGTAGCCAGGCTGTGGGTTAGGTTAAGGGCCTCTGGCTAATGGTCCATCTTAAGCCTCCCTCACCCCGCCCCATCTGTTCAGAACTAGCTGACAAAGAAATCGCCAGTCCAAAGCAACTGTTGTTTAATTTAATTAAAAATTAAAAAAAACAATTAAAAATCAAACCCTGCCTGTATCTGTCATCTAGAACCTATGGCTTCACTGCAGTAGTAATAATTTAGCATCATCAGGGGGCAAAGGGAGACGCAGAGGCTGAGGAAGGAGCTCCAAGAAGTGGGCCTTGGGGGCTCTGTTCAGAGGCTGGGCTGGAGGACTAGGAGAGATTAGAATGCAGGCAGTGTGGCTGGAGGGCACAGAGACCCTAAGTCCTCTGCTTGGAGGGCTGTGGTGAGGACACAGAACGGGGCAGTGGGGAAGGAGAATCACCCCAAGTGGCTCAGCTCAACACTAAGACACCTCCCAAGGTGACCCCACCTCAGCAGAGTGGAGCCGACCCCACAGTCCACTCGGGAAGCCCCTTCCTCAGGCTGCCCTTCACCCTTCCCTTGCTCTCTCCTCTCTCCCTCCTCCCTCTTCCCAAGAAGAGAAAATCGCAGAAGATAAAGTCCCTCTAAGAGAGGAAGCCTGAGATCTCAGGAGCCTCAGGACCCCTCAGTCATGAAGGACAGGCCCTAGGCCCTTGGCCCATCCCTGGGGCCTGGGACACTAACAACTCTGCAGGAAGCCACCTTCTGCCAGGGGCTGGGTCAGCCTGGGGGTAGACATGGGGCCAGATGGGCAGGGACAGAGGCCAAGGCACAGCTGGCTGGGCGGTGCAGGGGGAGCACCCTTCAGTGGGGCTCTGCGGCCCCATAGAAGAAGGGGTAGTAGAGGGAGCAAGGGTAAGAGAACATGAATTTGACTGCGAACTTCATCTCCTTATTCTTCTTGTCCCAGCGGTAGACAGCCATGAGCAATAGCTGTCCATCTACCTTGCGGCCCATGACCAGGAAGCTGCCTGCCAGGCTGTCCAGCTGTGGGCAGGGGCAGCCTGCACCATTCTTCATGTGTAGCACCAGCCTTTTGGTGTCCTTGCGCTTCAAAGGGCCTGGCTTGAGCAGCTTCTTCTTCTTCTGGGCTCCTATCAACTTCCGGTCTCCATTCTCTATCTTGATCTCCTTAATACGCATTTTGACCACTGCGGGAAGGAGGCAGAGGGGCAGCCTGAGAAGAGTCAGGTCTGAGGACAGTGCATCGTTGTGCTTCTCAAGGCTCAGGGAGCCTGCTGTGCTGCAGGGCTTGGAGGGATGAGGCTTATAAGGAAGAGGACATTCTGATATTCATAAGGGTCCTATCAGGTGCTGGACTTTCATGGACCTTACAGAGCTTCCTACTTAAAGCACATGAGGGGAAAATGAGGTGTGGAGAGGGTGCATCTTGCCTGGATTGTGGTGCCTGCACTGAACAGAGTCTGGCCAGCTCTGAGCCCAGGGTGGGGATGCTGGAGGTGGGGCCGTGCACCTACAGGGTGTCCTCGCGATGGAGAGAAGGCAGTTGGGCTTCATGAGGCCAGGGACTGATTGTGATGGGACTTCTGGCTATTGGTGATCAACTAGGCTATGTGTGTATGTGCATGGCGAGGAGGGTGTATGTGTACATGTGTGTGGTGAGTGGGCGGAGCAGTTGGGGCTGGTGCCACACTGGGGAGGAGCAGCCTGCCTCCTCTGAGGCACTTCCTGATATCTGCCATGACCAAACGCATTGTCACATCACTGGACACAGAGCTGGGAAGAAAAGTACACAGAGCAGCTGTGGTGTGAACATACACCACTGTCATTTGCAGGGGGGAGGGAGAGTGAGCCTGTGCAGTCTGAAGTGGGACTGTGTATGTGTGATCCTTGTGGTATGTGCAGGAATCAGAGTATGCGGGTGAGGGATGAAGGCCGGGTCCATGGCCACAGAATCGTGGTCATGTTGCTCCAGAGTGGCCAGAGGGTCTAATACAGTTGGGGAGAGGGAGTCCTGGGCTGGGGACTCCAGGCCAGTCTCTCCCTTCTTCAGGCCTCTGGCCCTCTACATGGACAAGAATCCGGGGAATAACATTGCCCATCAGGGAAGCAAACAGCCCTAAACTGTCTTTCTTCTCCCTCCTCTTGCCTTTCTCTCTGATGCCTGCACGCACACACACATCTCGCAATATAGCAGTATTTCTTTCCAAGGAGGCTGCTGACATGAAAGACTTCTCTGAAGTAAGGATTTAATATTATCTGTTTTTCTCTTTTTATAGACAGGGAGGATAAGACACAAAGCAGGGAACTGACTTGGCAAAGATCGCACTTGAACTTTGTGGCCCAGGAGTGAGCGAGATCCTAACTAGACTTGGCGTGGTTGTCCCAGGAAGGGGAGGCTAGGATGACGCCGTGGGGACAGATGACGAGTGGAATAATGGGTACTTAGAGCAGACTACCCAGGGATGAGAATCTCCACTTTCATGCTGGAGTTTCTCTCTCCTCAAGAGACCATCCAGCTGGGGAGGCCCCTGTGTGGACAGCGCCAAGGGGGAGCTGCAGGAACCCAGACAGGACTGGTTTCTGAGGCTCATTGACCACGATCTTGAGGGGCTTCTGAAGCCCCTGGGATGATGTGCAAAAAGAGTTGCATTTCTATGGGGAGAAGGCTTATTGCTATCATCAGATTCTAAAAGGGCTTGACAATGCAGAAGCTATTAGGGTTTACTGTGATGGATGTGGGCATCTGGATGTGTTAGTCTGTGTGTCAAGGAGACCACTGGGGGCAGTGCCAGCGCGTGGCCACGTGGCCACACTCACCAAAGTCACTGGAGCACATCTGCTCCATGAGGCCGTCAGCGCTGTGCTCCATCTCACACTGGGCGCAGATCTTGGTCACTGAAGAGAGAAAGCATGGTGGGGTGGGTGACAGTTGGTGAGGGGTCTGGAGTCCAAAGAGACTCACTGTGCAGAACCTTCCACTTGCCAGCTTGCCCCCAAGCCTCCGGGAAGAGATGATGGTAATACCACCATCTGCTCTCCGAGTGACTGACAATCACAAGAGACAAAATTGTGCTAGGATGATACTGCCCAGGTGGAAACAGTCACCACCCCACAATCCTGGTAGCTGTAACCGTGACATGCATTATCTTCTAAATTTTATCACAACTAATTCTCAGTCTGTGAAGCAGTTACTATTATTTCTCATAGAGAAAAGGAAACTGAGGCCCAGTGAGTGGTTACCCAAGTATGCAGAGCTCATGAGAACCCGGTTTAGGATGTAGGATTTGCGATTTTCCCGTCCAGCGCCACAGTGGGGCTGCCAGGTAGGGGAGTATACAGTAAAGCAGGCAGGGCTGGGACTGTGGTAAACTGAGGAGTGCCCCCCTCCAAGATGGCCTGATTAGCACCTGGCTCCCTCTCCTGCTTCCATTTGGACTTCTAACCTTTGCCCCCAGGCACCGGACCCTACCGGGAAGGGCAGGGACTGGGGACTGTTCAGCACACTGGAGGTAAGGTTAGCTTGGGGGTGAGGTAGAGGGGTTGGAGTTGCTTTGAGGAGAGTAGGGAGGACTGGAAAAGGAGTGGTGCGGCCATTTGGGGGAGCAAAACGGAGGGCTCCTTGGTCTCCTGTGTTAATGCCCAGGCAAGGCTGTGCTGGGTGTCATGGTTAATCCTCCCACTGGGACACTGGGTGCTCCGGTGGCCTGGAAGGAGTTACCTGGGGAAGGAAGGGGGGCGGTCGCAGACCTGCAGGGACCAGCACAGTGAAGGGGAGGCAGACACCAAGCAGAAGTTAGGGGTAATGGCACTGGGGGTGTGGGTAGAGGCAGGACTTACTTCTTTTCAGACCGGGAAGCCAGAGGCTCAGAAAAGTTAAGCAACTCCCCTAAGGGCTCATCCCTAGGGTCTGAGGCCGAAGCGCTGAGCTTTACCCAAGAGATTCCCAGCCCGGGAATCAGGGAAGACAGTGGAGGAAGTTAGGGGTCCAGGCATAGTAACAAGAGGGACCTAGCCCAGGTACCCTCCAAACCCCCAGTTCTTCCCTACCCTAGCCTCCCTTCCCAGGATCCTAACAGAGGGTAGGGGTGGTCTTGGTCTTTGGGGTCCAGGTGAAAGGCACTTTAAGCCACCCCTAGCATTCTTGGGCTGAGTGAGGCAATAAAGTACTTATAAGGCGCCCCAGGGTACCTAGGGATTCACTGGCTTGGGAAAGCGGGCCTCGCCAGGGTTGGAATAGGGGAGGATCACTGGGACATCTGGAGCGGCGGGGTGGGAAGGAGGCAGGAGACAACTCCGGGGGCGTAGTGCTGAGCGAAGACGCCGTGGGCTTGC